>CM040246.1:211700485-211746240 GCA_022545495.1 Chrysanthemum lavandulifolium
GTTCGGGTCACGGTAACCATTTTAAAAAATTAATCGAATTGAATCGGATGAACAATAACATAATATGTCAATGTAGTAAAATAAATATTTAAGTCATAATAATGTTGTTTCGTCGCAATAAAAGCATTCAAATTATCATATGTAACAAAATAACTAATACTACTTATTGGATGTTTATAAGTATGATCACTTTAATCATATGTAATCCATGGACGTTAGTAAATGATCACATTAGGTAAGTAAAAATGCGTTATACGATAAAAGTAATGCAATAAGATATATAGTTAATACTTGTAAATTTTTAAGAATGGTTTGTTGAAACCTATATGTATATTATAGGCGGTTCGGTTCGGTCCATGGAGAAACAAAATACCATTTCAACAAAACCAAGCATCACATCATTTGTCCTCGATTATACATTGCCTGATCACCTATGTAGTATAATTCAGGAAAGATTATGTCATGAAAGAAACAAGCATCTTTTCAAACTTCCTAAAACAATCTTCATTCAAAAGCAAAGCTTTTTAATTAGATAAATTATTCATGATGTTAATACAAATAAAGCCGTAAAAACATTTATTTATATTTTACGATCTTCTAATGTTTTGTCGATAACAAACGTAAAATCATGTTAACGAAACAAATAAAATACGTAAATGGTTTGAACTAATAGTTTCTAACATGTTCACATTTTCACATAAAACACTAAAACAAGTATAAGTGATTTTATGATTTAAGTAATATATATGTACAAAAACTAGTGTTTACATATTGGGTAAGCATACACTTAAACTAAGTATACTAAAAGGGGTAAAAACAAGTATATACTAAATGGGTAAAAACTAGCAAATGGTATTGACCCATAACCTATGGTTTTATATATACCACTTAACCAAGTTCATTGTATCTAGAAAGAAAACCATGGATCAACCCATAACCCATGACCCATGACCCATAACCAAAAATACCCATGGGCAAAGAGGAGCGTTCCACGGATCCCTGGCTTTGTGCTAGCCGGATCCCAAGTGGAAGGGATCCGTGGGATCCGGGGAAACAGTAGGATTTTTCCTCTATAAATAGTGAGCCATTTCTTCATTATATCTCACCCCTTTCCAATACACTTTCTCCCCTGAGTTAAATCTCACTAACCTTAGATCCAAGAGATCTATGTTTGTAGTTTTGTTTTTGTGTGATCTTTTAGGTTCCTCTTAAAGGCAAGATCACCACCTTTGAAGTCGAGCAAGCTCAAGTCCATGAGTTGTCATGCTTCCTCATCATCAAGGCTATTGAAGTCCTCTTGTTGATGGTCTCTTTCTTTCTTCAAAGAAGTGTAGTGTTGAAGACATTAGTGAAAGATGCTCTCAAGTGTCAAGACGAAGATATTAGTGAAGGGTATCTATCATCTATAGCATAAGCACTGTGTGTAGTAGGTGCTTAGAAGTCAAGACAAGAATCATTAAACCCGTACTTCGGTCATTTCTCGACACAATTCATGTCTCATTATTTCAACATTTATCGTAAACTTGGTTTCGTGTTTCAAATCGCGTAACCTTAAAGGTTTAGCGGCGAATTCATGATCATAACATCACGTACATTTCATATGGACTATGATTAGTCTACATTTCATTGACATCATGTGCATCTCATTAGTACATTCATGACATTTCATTTCACATACAGCGCGTAATTTTATATTTAATAATCTTTATCGCGTGAGTTATTATTTTGAATAATTAATCCGTTACTTTCAAAAATGATCCGATGTATTTTAAACTTACATTTAGTTCATAAAAACTATATTTTAGTTTTCCTAGTGTTTCAAATTTATTTGGTACATAAATCGTTAAAATTAAATTATTACGTCGTTTTCTTAAAATTATCACGATAATTATTTTATCACTCAAATTTCACAAGGAATGTATTTTACAATTTTATTATCTCAATACATTCTATTTTGACCTATTAAAAACTTACTTGTACCAAACATTTCCATTTATCCTACAAGTTACAAATTTCTACAACTTACTTACATTTTCCTTACAAATTATGCAAAATATATACAAGTATAGTTTAAAAAAAATACAAAATATCTACATCCTCCCCTTGGCGACAAGGGAGGTGTAATGATTAGCATGGTTGAGATTGTTAAAACCTTACACTACCTAAAGTCTTACTTAACACATTTTATCATTCACTTCATTTCATTTTCTTCAAGTGTTAGAAAAAATATTTCTCTCTTCTTTGGGGCTTCTCAAAACCGTACATCAAGAGATCAAAGGGATCAAAATTTTCAAGTTCAAGTGTTATAATCAATCTAGTTTATGCTCTTTATATGGTTTTGAAATAAAACCAAGAGTATTTAGGCTAATCCTTGTTACTTTCACCTCATCATTTTCACTTGTAAGCATGTTTTATCATTTTCATATGTTTCTTTTCATTTTTGAGCAAGTATGCATGATATGTGATTTATACCATTTTTCATGATTTTAAGAGTATATATACATATTTGGTCATCCTATAAATATTCCCATGGTATTCTTTGGTCTTGATGGTGATTAGGAACCCATGACACCCTAAGAAGGTGTATGGTAGGATTAGATTAGCTTTGGAGTTGATTTGAAGGATTAGAATAGGTTTTGTCGAGAAAAACTATTTTCAATACGTATAAAATTATGTTCTGTCCTTGTTTCATTTTCTGGAAAATCCGACAGTAAGCACGACATTTTGGCCTTGATATTTAGAAAATATACTTTAAAAGCGAATCCGTGGCGGCAGGAGCGGATTAAAGCGGACTTATCTTGAAGAAGTTATGAATTTTTAAAGTTTGACGACGAAATAAATAGTTTTACGAAATTTGACATGCAGTTTTTAGTTTGTTCGGGTCAAAAGGCCTTAAGCTTCACAAATTATTTCGACTAGTCAAAATATATTAGTTTACTTGATCTGAAGCTAAGGACATATTATCGTAGAAAGCAGTTTAAAGCGACAAAGATATGCGCGTTTTCATAAAGTTGCCGTAACTTTTATTTTACGAAAAACTATATTATTTTTTACGTTACAAGTGTTACATTAGTTTATAACGACCATGTTTCTTGTTGTTTTAACCATGATGTGAAACTTTTGGAGCGAATTGTCTTCTAGTAAAATCAAGTTCACCGGCCATATTTTTCAAAACAACAAGCCGTTTGTATAGCGGAGTCATAATAAATTAATTACGGTTGCTCAAACTTGGCCGAAACTCATTTTCTGCACAACAATTAGTCAAAATCACTATCTTTAACCCTTGATATCTTTATGATCGAGACCTTTTGGACGAAAACTCCTGAACTGAAACTTCTAGATATCGATACAAACTTTCCAAAACCGTCGAGTTCGTTCTCTAACGATCTCGTACACGTTTCGACTAGTTTTCGAAGCCATTTTGTTAATTTCATGAAAATTTCGACGACATTGTTTTGCGACGAAAAGTGGTAATTCACCAAAGTCATTATAAAACCATTGTAGGATGACATTTTGGCGTAAAACTTGTAAAATGATTTTGAAGGGTCAAGGCGTCAAAAGAGTATTTTTCGACTGACGAGTAATATTTTTTAAAACCATAAATGGTATAAATAACATCGACATGCATGCATAACATTACATTGCAACTCATGTCGATATGGTGTGTTTCAATGTACTAGATAGACTAGCATTAGATCCAAGGATATTGATGTCCCGATGATGTTGTAAAGGAGTAGATCTCCTTTGGGATTAGTCTTTGGTGTAGTGTGGTAGTAGTTCCTCCATTGCAATGGAACTAGGTGCTTAGCCTAGTACCTAATAAAGGGTAGGCGACGGTGTGAAGGTGTAGTTCACCTAAGGTGTGAAAGAACTCGGTGGTTAGCCTAGCACCGTATAAAGGGTAGGCAACGTTGTGTAGGTGTGGTTCGCCTTGGTATGAAAGAACTCGGTATTTAGCTTTGTACTGGGAAAAGGTTAGCGACGTTGTGAAGGCTTCTCCGCCATAAGGATATTGGTGTAGTGTTTACAAACTCTCGAGTAGGTGACTCGGGGGTGGAGTAGGGCAAGGAAGGTGTCCTTGTGGCGAACCACTATAAATACTCGCGTTGTAGTTTTGTGCTTCTTACTCTTACCTTTTCATTACATATCTTAATATGCTTGTTTATCAACATCCAACACACACAACCAAATAGATTGACATAAGTCAATCTAAATAGTTTAAAAGGAAGTTTTAATCGGTAAAACTATTCAACCCCCATCTAGTTTTCCACAATTGGCATCAGAGCTTCGTTACCAAGTTTCTTGAAGTATATTGTACTTTAAAAACTTGATACGATCCATAGTTAATTGAAAACTACAAAGAAGGTTTTTCATAAAAACAAACACCATGTTTTTCAAAAACTATTTGTTTGGATGTTGATTTGATAACAACTTTTTTTTATTTTTCCATTTAATTGCACTAATCTTCCTTGTCATGTTGATTAGTCAAACCTCATACCCACCAAGCTTTAGGAGTCGCTTGGTAACAAGAATACCTTCCTTAAGAAGGTATCTTAATCGCATGTGAGTGGAATCATCTAAGTGACATTTGTTGTGTCATTTGTAAAGACATTCCTAAGTGCATTCGAGGTATGACTTTCCACTTATATCTAAATGATATTAGTTTAATAAATAAGTGTTTTTGTGTTAGGAATTTATTTGAATAGATTTCGTGTTTACACATGTTTTACATGTAGCTTCATTAGGAAGTCTTTTTTTTTTCTCACATACGTGTCACTCCTCCGTCTAGAAATCATGGCTTATAAAACTTGTGTTTTGTCTTAATCCAAAATCATATCTTCTAATAATAAAACAAAACACAAATCTCAAAATTCTCCTTCCCATAAATACTCCCACCGTCGACCCTTCTATCAAACCATCACATTTTCAAATCTTCCAATTTCAAAATTTCCTCTCATTCAAAAACTTCATCTTCCTCCTCATTTCATCTCAACCGAAACCAAGAAGATCCGTCTTCAACATGGTTTACATCGCACTCGTGCTCATCGTCATAAAACTCATCGCACTTGTGTTCCCTATGATGAAGTTCACATACAGAGACATTTACTTTGTGTTGTTAATCTATATTGGGGTCATATACCCAATTCTTTGTATCATCCTTAGCATTAAAATGCAATATTATTAATTATCTAGTTTATCTAGGTTATCTTTGTCATAATGTGTTTTTCTTTTCTTTTTGATTTATATGTTTTATATTCTTTCATGATACATTAGAAGTCATGTATGCATGCTAAAAGAAAATGTAGGATAAAACATATTTCGTGGTATAAAAGCTGTAAAACCTTTGTTCTTATCAAATGCGTATGCATTACTACGGATCAGCGGATCCCGGAAGATATACTAGCGGATCCCTTTTGTAATGGAACCGTGGGATCCGTCCTCTTGGAAAACAGTTCTCATGCAAGATTAAAAAAAAAAAAAAAAAAAAAAAAAAAAACCCACTATCTTTGAAAAATAATAATCCACTAGAATTTCAATACCATGAGTTAGTTAAGTGTTAAATACCATTGTTAATAAAATCTAGTAAAAACATTAGATTATCATAGGTTGGTCACAAACATGTTCCTTCTTTAACCTATCATTTCTATAGGTTTAAATTATGACTTATGAATATGAGTTTGATTTTTCACTCACTAGCGTCTACACTCAGAACATCTCTCTTGAGCCCAACACACCGGCAATCATGTCCGTGGGTTCAATAATCTTGAAAACCGTCACTTCCATGAAGGACGATTGTAAACACCTCTCTACAATTTGAAGAAGGTATCAATACCTCCTTCCGAGCCATAGGACTAGAATGTCTTCTTGAAATCAACGAGAAGATATGTCCAAGGTTCATAATGCAATTCTTCCGTCAAGTTGAACTCATTCGTAACGAGGATCACTCTTTGTCTCTTTGGTTTTATATCAAAACCAAAAATTCACTTTAACCCTTGGGCATTTTGCTCACATCCTCCGGATTCCAAATCATGGAAAATGTGCCTTCACCAAGATTGGTCTCTTGATTCTCTCTTCAACTTTCGTGAAGAAAATAGTCCATATTGTTCACATACCCTCTCCGAAGATTTAAATCGCATAATATGCAAACCTCGACCATATTACTCCAATCCAAACATTATCCATACACGGATATCCGAGAAGAGTACAAGCCTCTTGCTCTCATTCTACATGAAAATGTTTGAGTCTTAGGAAATCGAGATATTCTTCCCGCTTGTTGTGCTCACATGTTGTATTGTTTGCTAACACAACAACCATACAATCTCGCCTACTTCTTACATAAAGGCAAATTGCAATCTTCAAGGCTCCAAGAATAAACTCATCCCTTATGGAATGTTCTTGACACGCCTCTATCACAATGTTATGCACTTCCATCCTCAATTTCAAAGTCCGTTTATACGTGCTTGTGAACAAGATGATGGAACCGCTAAACATATCTCTCATGAAGACTTTCTTCATTCTTGATTCCACCAATACCGATCAATCACATAATGATCCTCCTAGCGAAGACACTCAAGGAACCTAGAATAGTCAAATAGGATCAATTCTACTCTACTCGTTGTTTATCAATGTAATCCTATTTCTTTCATGAAATAAAACATCTTACATTTGATATCTTAGTTTTAGAACTCCTTTAAACAAAACTTGGAATATAATGCATTGTCAAGATCATTGCATACCTTTAGTAAAGGTTACATCTAGCGAGATAGACGGATCCCAAATGTTGTACTAAGCGGATCCCTACATCTAGGGAACCGTGGGATCCAAGCAAGAAATTGCAATTGCAAGCATTGTATGTCAAACACATCCTTAGAAACACCTCACACTAAGCTAAACATAGTGTCTTAAGGTAGATTAAGTCTTTATCAAGATAGGTTGATCTTTCCTACTCATTCCAACTCACATAGATCACACTCTAAGATATTCATAGATCTATCACTTCGTTTTAATCCATCACTCTTCCGCTCTCAAAACCTCACATTTCATTTTTTTTATCCTTCACATCTAGGTTAAAAATCTTTTATGACAAAATTGATCATAAATCAACCTCACCTCAAAATTGATCAAAGTTGATCAAATCCTAGTTTTCCCATCTCAAAACCATTAGGATATTTTCCAAAACACAATCCTAAGTCACAAACTCATCTCTAGGATCATTTAGCTTCAATTGACATCTTTAGTGTCATCCTTGCTCATTCATTGGTACTCATGAAAGTTCCAAATCCTTCCATAAAGACAATCATTAGCTACATCACTCACCACCTTCAAGTACTTAAGCACCCCTTCATTTAAGACACTTAGGAAGACTGAAACACTCAAGATGATATAGGTCTTAGATTTTAGAAACATCATTTCCACTCTCTCATAGGCTGGCGATAGCGGGATCCTAGGATTAGCCTAGGCGGATCCTCTAAGAAAGGAACCGTGGGATCGGATGACGATATAAGTCAAATCTTGCTAAAACAATCATTTCAACTTATCTTCCTAACTCAAACACTCCATCCCATCTTAAATAAGTTCCTAGATTAGTCCAACCTCTGAAGTTGACTCTTGTGCATGTCAATCATCACATTCCAATGAATCCTAGTGGCTTTAAGCTTTAATGCACTTGCCAAATCTCTTAGTTTATAAACCACCTTGTTAGGACCTCCATAGTCATCACTCTCACTCTAACCTCTAGCTCTTGAAATCATTTCATCATGAGAAAAACCCAAGTGGTAACTTATCCACCAAAGAACCACCCATGAAAAAGGCTCATGTTATACACGAAATCTCCTCAACCGAATCATCTCCCATCAAACCAAAAATGAGAGAATCCTTCATCATCCAATCAAACCAATTCCTAAAAGGATAGTACCCACAAAACTACCTATGCCTAACACCACCATACCTCCTAGGCCAAAATTATCATCTCCACTAAACCATCACCATTTGTTCCTAGAAATATTTCATTTACTTCACCACTATCATCACCACACCTCTACAATTTAGAGGACTTGCCTCTAGGCCGTCTCATCCGCTTCACCGACAACATTCTCCTCATTAGGAGGAATAATGGTTCAAAATCAAGGTGTTGAGTCAACACTTGCTTGACTTCCTTTTCGCCGTCTCCATCATATAATCCTATTTGGATTATGAGAAATCATCAAAGTCAACCACCCGACCATATGGAAGTTGACACTTCTTTACCACCACCATCATTCTTGGTCGAGGCATTCTCAAATGCACCTCCACCAATCCTCCATCGTTTGAAGCTCCACAAGCCGCTTCACTTGATCCTTCGCATCAAGACATTTCATTTCATCCACCACCACTACCTAGCCATGACAAAGATTGCTATCATTTTCAACATGTTGAAAGTTTATACATGAAGTACGAGAAGACCAACGTTTCATGTTCTATCATCTCCTCGAGCGTTTCGACGAGATCAAACCTAAACAAAACTTGAGCTAGAAGAATTTTAGTGGTATCCTGGCATCAAGCGTTAGTTGGTCTAAAAATTCCTAGTTATGTATTGTCTATTTTCTTATTTTTCGAGTCATGTATATCATAACTCTTGTTTTATTAAATGGAATTACATGCTACTTGTTATTTTGTTGAGCATATGATTACCTTGTATTCATATCTCATTTATGTGATAACATTACTTGTTATATCACTTTTGCTGATTTTATTCATCAGCCAGACGGATCCTCGAAATTGCCTAGACGGATCCCTACTAGGAGGGAACCGTGGGATCCGTGAAGACAGAAACTATTTTACTACTAAATTGAATCACATTTGCGGAAATTGTGAATTATACTTGCTTTCTAACCTTTGTTTTGTAGTTATTCAATTAACATGAAGAATTTGACACCCTAAAGCTAGGGGAGCTTGGTGTCAAAACAATACATTGCAAAATTACTTGCAATCCTAGATCTATATTTCATGACTTCCCATTGCAAATTTGCAACCATCTAGGGGAGCACACTCGTCAAATAGACGAATTCTCTTGCAAAACTTAGTTGCGAATGAACTAGATTAGAATTACTTTCTTGACACCCATACCTAGGGATGGACTCGTCAAGGGGAGTAAAAGCGAGATCTATTCCGTTAATTGCTCTTTATTTTTTACTTCTTTCACATGTTTTTCTTAAAAGCGATGTGTTGCTTTTCTTCAAACACTTTTTGTTTCGAAAAAGGGGAGAAAAAGTAAAAACTACAAATTCAAACTTTTATGAATTTTAGCATTTCCTTAAAATAATTTTATGTTTTGTCATCAACAAAAGGGAGATTGTTAATACAAATAAGCCGTAAAACATTTATTTATATTTTACGATCTTCTAATGTTTTGTCGATGACAAACGTAAATCATATTAACAAAACGAATAAAATACGTAAATGGTTTGAACTAATAGTTTTCTAACATATTCACATTTTCACATAAAACACTAAAACAAGTATAAGTGATTTTATGATCTAGATATATATATATATGTACAACAACTAGTGTATACATATTGGGTTAACAAGTATAAGTGATTTTATGATTTAGATACATATGTACAACAACTAGTGTTTACATATTGGATTAGCGTATACTTAAACTAAGTATACTAAAATGGGTAAAAACATGTATATACTAAAATGGGTAAAAACAAGTATATACTAAGGTAAAAACTAGCAAATGGTATAGACCCATAACCCATGGTTTTATATATACTACTTAACCAAGTTCAATGTATCCTTAAGGTACATTGTATCTAGAATAAAAACCATGGATCAACCCATAACCCATGACCCATAACCAAAAATACCCATGGGCAAAGAGGAGCGGACCACGGATCCCTAGCTTTGTGCTAGCCGGATCCCAAGTGGAAGGGATCCGTGGGATCCGGGGAAACAGTAGGATTCTTCCTCTATAAATAGTGAGCCATTTCTTCATTATTTCTCACCCCTTTCCAATACACTTTCTCCCCCTGAGTTAAATCTCACTAACCTTAGATCCAAGAGATCTATGTTTGTATTTTTGTTTTTGTGTGATATTTTAGGTTCCTCTTAAAGACAAGATCACCACCTTTGAAGTCAAGCAACCTCAAGTCCATGGGTTGTCATGCTTCCTCATCATCAAGGCTATTGAAGTCCTCTTGTTGATGATCTTTTTCTTTCTTCAAAGAAGTGTAGTGTTGAAGACATTAGTGAAAGATGTCTCAAGTGTCAAGACGAAGATATTAGTGAAGGGTATCTAACGTCTATAGGATAAGCACTTATGGTAGGTTCTTAGAAGACAAGACAAGAAGCATTAGTGAAAGGTGCTTAGAAGTCAAGACTTGAAGCATTAGTGAAAGGTGCTTCAAAGTAAAGACACAAGACATTAGTGAAAAGTGTCTTGTAGATCTAGTCGAAGGCATTAGTGAAAGGTTCCTTAGATGTACATTCGATATGGTGTGTTTCAATGTACTAGATAGACTAGCATTAGATCCAAGGATATTGATGTCCTTGATGATGTTGTAAAGGAGTAGATCTCCTTTGGGATTAGTCGTTGGTGTAGTGTGGTAGTAGTTCCTCCATTGCAATGGAACTAGGTGCTTAGCCTAGTACCTAATAAAGGGTAGGCGACGTTGTGAAGGTGTAGTTCACCTAAGGTGTGAAAGAACTCAGTGGTTAGCCTAGCACCGTATAAAGGGTAGGCGACGTTGTGTAGGTGTGGTTCGCCTTGGTGTGAAAGAACTCGGTATTTAGCTTTGTACCGGAAAAATGTTAAGCGACGTTGTGAAGGCTTCTCCTCCATAAGGAGATTGGTGTAGTGTTTACAAACTCTCGAGTAAGTGACTCGGGGAGTGGAGTAGGGAAAGGAAGGTGTCCTTGTAGCTGAACCACTATAAATACTCGCGTTGTGGTTTTGTGCTTCTTACTCTTACCTTTTCATTACATATCTTAATATGCTTGTTTATCAACATCCAACACACATAACCAAATAGATTGACATAAGTCGATCTAAATAGTTTAAAAGGAAGTTTTAATTGGTAAAACTATTCAACCCCCCTTCTAGTTTTCCATAAATCAGATAAATTGTTCATAAACATTTCTTTTTTGTTAACACTCTATAGATACCTAAGCCATTCATCACTCACTCAACCGATAAGTTGAAATTTTACCAGTGACCTTTTTAGGAAAGATTTTCCATACCATCTATGAGGAGGATTCCTCGATACAAGAAAACAATGAAAGGATTTATGAACCACTATCTTTGGACTAGAAGCCAAATTCTATCATTTCAAAAATACCAGCTAGACCGAGTTACAAGATTTAGTACAAAGCAAATACACATTAAGCAACACTGTGAAATAAACCAAGCCTCCTAACTGAGACTACAGAACATTCCATTAAACATGGCCTCAACAATATGTGAACTTCCCTACAATGAGTTTACCTCAAAGGATAATTGAGTTAAATTAAGATTATCGATATAAACTTTCTCTAAGGCATTGTGTTCTCTAGAAATTACAGATAACCTCACTTCCATATCAAGAGATGCAACAGGTCTGAACATATCGGACAATCAATGACTCTCCATCTACAAGTGAAATCAGAACAAACATTCTTTGACATAGTATGAGTTGATACCTAAGTTTTTGCTAGCATGATAACAATCTCGGTGATGAACTATTTTAGAAGCACTCAATATCGGAACAAATCTTGAAAATCAACCACCACATCACATCACTTAAACATTTAGGGTTTTGTGACTTGACAACATAGAGCGTGGAAACATTTCGATAAGAGAAATTAAGAGAGACACCATCAAGCAATAAAAATCTTAGTAATGGAGACTAAGCACCTTAGGCAAGGAAGACTCAAGTCATGATATTCGCTAGAATTAGAAACATGAGGAATCACAATTGTTACCCATAATCTATTCTTTACAATAATGCCTTTTCGACAGACCTGACATTTTGGAATTTTTCATGAGACACATGGAGTCAATTTCAATTATACCTAATATAAGGTAGCCGATTCACCTTAGACTTCGACAATCATTTCAAGATTTCTATGGAACCTAATGTGACATAAGTACACCCTATTATCCTCGACTCAATGGTCGAGCGAGAGAACAATTCAAACATTAGAAGATATGCTCAAAGCATGTATGATTTTGAAATGATTAAGCAAATCATTCTTCATCGAACAAGTTGCCTTACAACAATAGTTAGCAAATGAACATATTATTTGCACCAATTGAGGCACTCTATGGTTGAGGTGTCAATCACTTATTCACGGGCCAAAATCGGGAAAGTTCAAGTCACTAACCCATAACTTATTAATGAAACAACAAAGAGATCGTACGGATCAAGAATCGATTACAACAACAACACATAGATAGAAAAGCTACGTCGATATCTGACGCAAAATATTAAAATATGTTTCATAAGTCGCAAACCATTAGAATTTCAAGTTCGCAATGAGTTATGTTGAAAGTCTCACCTTGGAAAGGTGTGGTACGATTCGAAAAAGCGCGGAAGACCCGGCATGACTCAAATATCCTCACCTTTTCATCGATAACACCGTAGAACCCAACATGGACTGAATTCGGGGACTGAATTCCTTTTTGAGTGGTGAATGTGACAACTCATAATTTGGTCATTTCTCAAATTCACTTTTCATCTCGGAATTTACTATTCATCGGTTACTATTCATCATTTTACTATTCATCATTTTGAAGTCGATTTGATATTACGAGAACGTATTTCAAAATTTTACTATTCACGAAACACTATTCATTCTCGGAGGAAAATCACTATTCATGATTTGCTATTCATCATATTTCGTAAACTAGGTTTACAGTATCAAGTCAGCGTAAGTAAGGGTTTAGTTGCAATTCATGAAAAATCATTGAGGACATTTCATATATACTAGATTTAGTCTACATATCATTAGTAACATCATTATCATATTAGTTCATGCATGGATTTGCATATTTCATTAACGTGTATTTATTTATTAAATAAACGCTATCGCATAATCATTTATTTTAAATATTTGATCCGACACTTTCAAAATTATCCGATATATTTTTATACTTATTTTAAGAGTATAAAATTATATTATTAACTTACTCGATGTTTTGAATTTATTTTGTATATAAATTGTTATATATATATTCTGACGGTTTTCGTAAATTCAACTAGATAAATATTTAATCACTCAATACTTGTGAAATCCATTTTATAACTTTTATAACTTAGATATATTTTATTTTGTTCCGTCAAAATCGATTTACGGATAACGCTACCTTAAATACCTAATTATACTAGCAATCTACACATTAAACTAAACCTTTTATACATTTAATCATTCAAAATACACCTCAACCCCCTCAAATACCCATATGCCGACCTCCACTATGACACACCATTTCTTTTTATAAAATCTTGACAAAAATGTACACATAATCATCTTTTGGTTAGATATTTACTATATATTAATAATATACTAAATTAGAACACATACTTACACTTTTCAAAAGATGAAGACAAGTGAAAACCTCTCCATTCCATCTCTACCATTCAAAGAAAGCATAAGAACAAGGAAGAAATCAAAAAAATTCAAGATCAAGTGATATATAAACTCTAGATTACTTCTTTAAGGTTTTGCAATAAAAACCTAGGAGTATTTAGGAAACCTAGTTACTTAAACCTCTTCAAATAACTAGTAAGCTTTTCATGATCTTTACTAATCTTTCATAATCATTCATGAGTTATTTTTATCATTCTAGTAGAAATCATGCAAGTATCATATGTATTTATACCACTTTTAAGTGTTTTTATTACTTATTATGAATTATAATCATCCTATAATCAATCCCTTGAAACATATCATGGTTGATGATGTTTAGGAACCCATGACACCTTAATAAGGTGTATGGTAGGTTTAGAATAGATTTGGTGTTGATTTGAAGTGATTGAAACAAGTATTACGCAAGAAAAATCATTTTCGACAACTTAATATTGTGGTCTGATCGTTTTTGTAAAATCTGGAAAATTCAGTAGGTCATGGATTATTTTGGGCTAGATACTCAGAAAATATACTTTAAAACGAAACCGTGGTCGCTTGAACGGGTTAAAATGGATTTATAACGAAGAAGATACGCTATTTTCAAGTTTAGCGGCAAAAACTATATTTTAGAAAAATGGTAAGTGGCGAGAGTTATTTTAAGGGCAAAATGAGTTTTAAACATTGTCTAAATGAGTCGATTTGTCAAAAATATATTAGTATACATTAAACCGAAACCGGGATATATAAAGCGTGAAAAGCGGACTTATAACGACTAAGTTATACACATTTTAAATAAGGATATCGTAACTATTTTTCACAAGTATAACACTTATATATATTTTCTATTAGTCAAAATAGTTGTGCATAGTAACCGGGTTTGAGTCGTTTTCACATCGATAGAATACTTTTGAGAAAACGATGTCTTCTAGTAAAAGTGAGTTCACCTAGCCTATTTTCCAAAATGTTCAACCGTTAAATCAAACGAGTTGTAACGAATAATATTTGGTCACTCAAACTTTGCGAAAACTAACCTTAAACAATATTTTTAGTCCGACTACCTGCTTCATCTATATTTTCTCCATGATCGAGACCTCTATGATCAAAAGTTAAATGCTAAGACTTTTAGATAATGTGACAAGCTTTCCAAAACCATTGAGTTTGTTTCCTAAAACTCGATATTCACTATTTTACGACTAGTTTTTCGAGGCCATTTAGTCACTTTCATTAATTGTCAAATTATATTGTTTTGCGACGAAAAACTATAATTTATGAATAAATCACTAAATGACTATCGTAGGATGTCATTTCAACGTAAGTACTTGTAAAGTAATTTATAACTTAACTAGACGTTATCAACTTATTTTTGACGATAAACTTTATTTTCAAATGTACAAGTGGTATTGATCCATTTCATAATCATGAACCGTTAATTCTGGAAGAAGCGGGGTGAGTGAATAGATCTATTGAGGTGACTCTCCATCCGGGTTGGTGGTCCCAACTGGTCAAACGGATGCATTTCATTTAATATCATAATTTGAGTTGTTTGCCAAAACACTCTGTTGGGGTGAACATCATGATCAGTCTAGCTTCGGTGTCATGTGCTTATAGCAATTGTAACATTTTTATGTGGCATAATTGTCATACATGGCCTATACTTGTGGTAGTCGTATAAAACATTTTCATAAACTCAATGAACTCACTCAACCTTTGTGTTGACACTTTTAGCAATGTATTTTCAGGTATCTAAGGCATATACTTCATGGCATGCATGTGGACTTATCATAGAGTCGCGGTGACGACGCGTCTCACATTGGTTTTACGCACTTTAAAACATCGTTTGGATTGTATCAAACTTACTTCCGTACATGTTGACTTGCATTTGGGACCTATCTTTTGTAAACTATGAATGTTTTATTATATCAAGCGATGTGTTTTCCAAACGGCACTTTAGGTCGTTCAATATAAGCAGAATCGTGATGCTATGGCGGTCATCCCCGAATTCCATTCATTGCAAAAGCAGTAATTTGGGGGTGTGACACTATTAATCTTGCGGAATCTTATGTGATATTAAGGGGTTGGCCTTACATGCCGTAATGCGTTAAATGCATCCTCGCATCAAGATTAGCAAATGCAATGGTTTATACTATATTTGATACAAAAGTTTTAAGTTTTAAACAAAAACGTATTCCCCCCCCCCCTCTACGTTTTCACAATTGGTATCAGAACGGGTTGGCTCTTGTTTTTAAAACAAATTGTTTTCAAAACGAGTAAGGTCCTTGTATCAAATTTTTGGTGAAGTCAAGCATAATATGAAAAGTGTTTTGATGATATTTTTTCTCTTTGAAGTTTTGTTGTTAGATATCTTGTTAATCAAGCTTGAATAAAGGTAAAAATGGGTAATATAACTTCACTAAAAGTCTACAAAGGTTAAACCTTTTCGTCGGGTCAAAACATGCGTTTTCTAATTTTGTGTCGGATCCGCGGATCCTCGTTACAACTGGACGGATCGCTCAAGCAAGGGATCCGTGGGATCCGTGATCTGAAGACACTTTTGCGAATTTCAAAATGCATAACTAATTAACCTATGTCGTTAGAAGTGGTGTGATAACATCAAATAGTCCTAATATTAAGTATCAATTTCCCAAATAATGCTCGTTATTTATATCATTTATATGGATTTACGCTTGTTTTCCATTATTTTCCACTTCGGGTAAATTACGAGCATTGGAGCTAAAAAGACGCGAAATGGAAACATTACTAAAGATTTATCACAAGATGCCTATTTTGAAGAAGTTGACAAGATAACTCATCTCTCGCATTCTGTAGTAACTATTGCGTGACCCGGTATACCAACTTATCAAGAGGTTACGGTAACTCTTCCCAAAGGTTCTGACGTAACTCCATTAGGTCAAAAGAGGTTCCACGCGCTATTATTTATGTCGTAACTCATCGCATCACTTACGACGTAACCGAGTTTATTGAAGACTACGGGCGTAACCACTTATAAGGATTCTGCCGTAACTAGCGATCTAGTGCATTTACGAAGAAATAGAAGGTTCTGGCGTAACTCCTATATTAGTTACGCCATAACCCAAACTGGCCTATAAATACCCAAAATTCCGACATTTCAAGGCATCCCATTCCACATACAACACTCTAAGAGCGTGGGAAAAAGCTCAAGGCGGTCTAGGGAGCATCACGGAGTGTTTCGAGGGAGAAGTCACACCATTACAATAAGCTTTAGCGTTTATATTTCTTTACTTTCAATTCATGTATTTCGTACCTTTGAATATTGAATTGATTTGCATGATTAATATGAGCGCTAAGCACCCTTTGGTGCTAGCCTAGTTATGATTCCTTAATTTTTTGTTTGCGTTTACCTTTACTTCCGTACAATTATTTATAAGTGTATGCATGCATAGTTCTTTGGTAGTCACCCTTGGTTTGGTAGTTTTGAATGGCGGTGAGGCCAATTGCCTAGGAGATATGACCAACCCGACCCTAGGTGAGCAGATCGAGACAGGAAGGGTAAGATACGACCAGGCCCACGACCCTTTCTACTTGTGCGATTTGACCAACGATCACCTATCGTTTGGATGAACTTAAAATTGGGGGTGTAGTATCTAAGGTCCTAACGGTTGGGCACTCACTATTTAGAATCTAGCATGTAGCGGTACTTAATGACTCGGCAGGGACCGGGAACAACAGGACTTATGACGGTGCGCTGATTTTTCTGTGGTGGCATCTTCTGCCGATAGGTTAGGCGAATTGACCAAATCTTGCCTCTCAATTTGACCCCACCAAGTAATTGGAAGTAGGTGAGCGTAGACATAACTAGCTAGGAGGATTGACTAGGTTAGCACCACTATTCCTCTATTGATTTCCTTTACCATTTATCCTTTTATTTTATTACGCATTAGTAGTTTAATTAATTATATCCCTATCGAAACCATTATTATTCTCGTGACAATTAGACTTAGTAATAATCCAACACACATAGCTCTTGGGACGACCTCGACTTTACCATTTACTACACTACACACGACCGGGTACATCGCCCGTTAGTGCATTAGGGTAGACCATAGGTATAGCAAGACACTATAAATATTAAGACACGGTCAATAAAACATGCATCAAGTTTTTAGCATTCTTGGGAGCTATTTTAGGATTTCATATTAAGTCTGCTTTTAATTTTCTTTACGATAATGTCGGGATACAAGACTCGCAATGAGGCCTTTTACAGCTACCCCATTTCTTGACTTGAGAAGCAATTTGAAAAAGGAAAATCTATTCTCCGGTTCCTATTCACAACATCTTCTCATTTCTGAGTCGACCGATGACGCAGAACCGAAGGTCATCAATGAATACAATATCAATGACCTAACTATGGGCGGTATTTAGGCGACGAATGAGAAGCTGCCAGTGACTTTATTCAAGATTCTCACACTGAAAAATACTCTATTCCAGATCATATTATTCATGATTTACATGAACTTGAGTTTTCGGAAGCGAAGAAGAGGACACTCAGAACCACGTGAAGAAACTCTCCACTTGTCCTCTCTTTCAACATCAAAGTACTCCCGGCTATTCGATCCTTGCAAGGATTTTCCTATGATCCTTTGGGACAACGAAAGATGGTATAACAAACTCCCTCACGATTGTAAAGGAGCATGGGATAAACTTAGAAAAGAATTCGTCTTGCAATTTTGCCCTCCTTCAAAGATGGCCAAGCCTCTTGGGAAAATCTATCAATTCGTTCAGGTTGGAGAAGAAACGCTTTACCAAGCATGGGAAATATTTAATGAGCTTCTCTATCGATGCCCTACTCATGATTTAAACAAACATCAGATCGTATACGTCTTCTATCGTGGGACTAATGCGCGAACACGAGAACTTCTCGATTCACCAAGACCTATTCTAGCATGACTCTGATCGGGCCTTGGAATGTATTCAAATGGATTTCGAACATTGCTACAAGTGGCACATGGATACGAGTGGTAGACCGAGAGATAATTTCAATCATAAGGTAATGAAGGCGATATGAAGCAAGAATACAATTACGGGAAATTTTTAAAGGCGAAGGTTGGAAGAGAAGGCTGAAGCATGTAGGGTTGAGAAGGTTAAAAGTGTATTTGAGACCAATACAAGGAACAATCTTGAGAAAAGATTCTTGACCACATCAAAGAATCAAGAGATCGCGATGATAGGATAGAAAAGATGATGAAAGCATTAAGTGGATAATCTGATCTCTTATTAAAATTCACGATGATAGGATAAAGAGAGAGAAAGTGTTAGTTCATGTTCGAAGCCATCTCGGTTACCTAGCGACTCGGGAGAAAGAAGTTGTCCACCTTGTAGAAACTATCCTCGAAGAACCTTTGACCTTTTCGGAAAAGGTTAGCGACAGAATCGACATGGAGACACAATCACTTTGGACCAAACTTTCTTTGGTAAACCCTCCTACTAATGATTACGATAATACTAATCATCATGATAATGCGCGAGAATTAAGTTATGATGAGACTATTCGCCTCAACGAAAGATGCTCAGCGGTTTTGAGGAACGAGCTACCACAAAGGAAAAAGATTCAGGATGCTTTACTCTCCCTTGCTATATCGGGAGCCTAAACATATATAGCATACAGCGAGATCTTGGAGCTAGTATTAGCATAATGCCTCGTTTAATGTTTTTGCGTGTGGGAATTGGCAACTTAAAACCGCCAAAATGAAAATTGAAATGGTGATCGATCCATGCAATCGCCATTAGGAATTGTTGAAAATGTGTGGTGAAGATTAAGAGATTCCTTTTCGATGAGATTTTGTGATTCTTGACATTCGGAAGACAACAGATACTGTCATTTTAGGAAGACCCATGCTTGCCACTGCTCACACTAAGGTGGATGTCTTTGCCGGAAAATTGACTCTTGAAGCTAATGGAGAAATCGCCACATTCGGACCTAATGAACATTTGTCTACCCCAGAGAAGGTGTGTGCAATTGACCCAGTAGGGAATTTTGGTGAAGCTTTAGAAAAATTTCTTAGCGACCCCTCGGATCCTGGAGAGGTTGACTCGGGGAAGGATTTTGATGTTTTCGTGAATTTTGAGGAAGATGATAACTTAGGATTAAGTACTGAAGACCTCTCAAGTGATGTCGAGATGACTCATTGGCAAGATAACTCTGAAAAAACATTCTTGCAATCGGACCAACCACAGTTTTATGAGATGGGGGCACGTATCCATCATAGGAATCCCTATTATCTCGAAAATCTCATAAAATCGGGTTCATTGATTTTCACCCATTTATCGACACAGATTCCCGATTAACATTATCTCTAAGGAATGCTACAACCAGGTTATGGAAAGGAGCTTGATTACAAAAACAACTTCCTCGGATAGCAACAAACATACGTGTTTTGTAGGAACTCACTCGTTTCTAGTCGACTTTGTGGTTTTGGATGATGTAGCGAGTTCGGTGTCGATGGGCCGACTGGGTGATTTTCTAAAACCCTTTAAAGAAATATCCGGGCTTGATAAAAGCGAAGGAAGGACCGGTTTGGTTAAACATTGGCGATGATAAAAGCTGTTTTCAAAATGCCAAGGATTGTCAAAATTTTAAAATTGAGTAAAAGCAGTTAAGTTATGCTCGGTACCGCTGCTTGGTATTAGTGAAGAAGATAAGGCCAAAGGTTTTGATCACCCTACCAAAAGATCAAAAATTTTACTTAGGATGTTTAGAACTTGGAGAAGGATACAAGCAGGATGAGAATTTGATCGGTGGCTTCAACATGGAGATTGCCAGGTCCACTAGATGACGAACAAGCCTTTGGTAGCCATGACTCACGAGTCTAACTTAAAGACTCGTTAATAAAGAAAAGTGCTCTTCGGGAGACAACCCAAATTATCCTCTCTTTGTTTTTATTTCCTTTCTGTTGGGTTTGTGTTTTAACCATTTTTGCGGAAGCGAGGAACTAATTCTTCTGCGATTCTTGATCTGAACATAGTTACAGGCGTAACTCATCTTGGTGATTCGCCGTAACCAACATTTTTGAGCAAAAGAATTCTTGACGCATTACCAATTACGGCGTAATACCTCTCGGTGGTTACGCCAGTAACTACTCGCTTCTGACTCATACCGGGTTTTGCCGATTCGGCGTAACTCCTCATAAAGTTACTGACGTAACTCTCCTGATTTAATTCTTTCATTTTAAAACACGGTAACCTTGTATTAGTTTTAAATGAACTTTGTGGAGTGTGTTCTGTAAACCCTCACGAGACTTCACTCGTCCACTTGGGACACCAAGTGGTTTAAAACTTATTGCATTCGCTAAATGCAACCGTGATTCCTACGAAAGTGAGTTAGGTTTGTTTTCATTTTATTTTTCTTTTTAGAATTATGCTTGTCGGTATTGTGATTTCGAGGATTGAAGTTTGTTCATGGCGGCTTAAGCGAAGGCGATTCTTTCTCGTGGGCCTTCTTCTTTTGAAGCAAATTCGAAGTTCTCGCTCTAATTCTACCTTTCTCTTCACCTTTATTTTAATGCCTAGTACAAAGGGACTTTGTACAATTCAAGTGGTGGGACGGAGTAAATTATCTCTGAACTTTATTTCGCCCTCATTTTTCTAGTTTATTTTGAAAAATTATGCCATTTTTAAATTTTCACATGTTTTCCGAACCTAACTAGATTAGACCTTAGCCGAGCACATACAACCCTTGACATTACATGGTGAGATTAGCCTTATCCGTTTCCAATATTTTACCCCAAATCCACCAAATTATGAGTGTGCCAGTAGCTTGTAAACTTTAGAACTTGGCATTTGCATCATTTCGAGACCATAGACGAGGTATGTTGAGTTAGCTCGATGTATTTGGATTTTTCAGTTTTAGAAGGCAATATTATAGGATTATCACCCAAATAGCCTACCATTGTGAGTCTATCGATTAGTTACCTCAACTTTTCGACCCCCCATGGGAAACCCTTTTGTTGCACTCCCCTTTAGTGCTAGATACCCCTAGATACACCCTTCTGAGCCATTCCTTTCATTTTGTCAACCCAATATATTGTTTCGTTACACCTATACACCTTAGCCTACCCTGTAGTCTTTATTTGTGATTGGGAAGTCATCATTTGCCTAGGTTCGAGTGGAAAGGTTTGGAAATCACGCTTTCATCGACGACATTTATGAAGATCATTGAAGACCCCCCGAATTCCCATTGTTCATCGCAAGTGGGGGGATGTTATGATATTATGTTATGTTGAAAAAAAAAATTAAAAAAATGATGATGATTCAAAAAAAAATTGATTGAGTTATGATATAGTAAAGTGTGATGTTATAAGCACTATAGTATGAGCTTTATTGGTTAGTATTGAGGAGGCCACCTCGGTCATATTTGAAGATTGGAGTTGGTAGTTTTGCCAACAGAAGAAGAAAAGGTAGTATGCCCATCACGGCGTCCTCTAATGATGCATCTACCTTGCATTTCATGATCCGGTCTCTAGACTTCTAAGCTTGAACTTTGGGCGGACGGTAAGTGGTGATGACTTGGTTATAGATTTAGACTACCTACTTGTTTTCATTTTACACCAATTATATATCCATGTCTTATCCTACCCTTTTAGTCATGAAGCGTGTCTAGGTGATCAATGAGCAATCTTTGGTGTCTTGGCCATGGATTTGGTCATGTATCATTGATTTTGTCCACTTCGCGTGACATGTTAGTAATGACGAGTCACCCTTAACCTTTATCGTGTCTACCCATATTGCCTTGAGAATTGTTTAGCCCTTAACTCTAGTGGTGGAGATTTGTGTAACCGCCAAGCTTATGATAGAATACATGCTATGGTACCATGCGATTGAGTGATCACCCAAATTGACACTTAGAATAGTTGAGAGATTTGAGTGTTTGTTCCCACTTTCGTGAGGTGTTGGCTTTGTTTTATTCTAGCATAAAGGATTTGTAAACTCATATTTTCCGTGTTTTGGGAGATATCTTTTAGGAATCTATCTAATAAGGTCTACTTGAGGCAAGTAGAGTTCAAGTGGGGGGATATTTGATAACATCAAATAGTCACGAATATTAAGTGTCAATTTCCCCGATAATGCTCGTTATTATATCATTTATATGGATTCGCTTGTTTTCCATTGTTTTCCACTTTCGGGTAAATTACGATCATTGGAGCTAAAGAGACGCCGAAATGGAAACATTACTAAAGATTTATCACGGTATGCCTATTTTGAAGAAGTTACTGTAACTCATCTCTCACATTATGCCGTAACTATTGCGTGACCCGGATACCAACTTATCAAAAGGTTACGGCGTAACTCTTCCCAAAGGTTACGACGTAACTCCATTAGGTCAAAAGAGGTTCCACGCCCGTTATTTATGCCGTAACTCATCGCATCACTTACGACGTAACCGAAGTTTATTGAAGACTACAACAGAACCACTTATAAGGTTACGCGTAACTAGCGCATCTAGTGCATTTACGAAGAAATAGAAGGTTCTGGCGTAACTCCTATATTGGTTCTGTTGTAACCTGCACCGCCTATAAATACCCCACGAATTCTAGCATTTCAAGGCATCCCATTCCACACACAACACTCGAGAGCGTGGGAAAAAGCTCAAAGCGGTCTAGGGGAGCATCTGAGCTGTTTCGAGGAGAAGTCACACCATTACGATAAGCTTTAGCGTTTTATATTTCTTTACTTTCAATTCATGTATTTCGTGCCTTTGAATATTGAATTGATTTGCATGATTAATATGAGTGACTAAGCACCCTTTGGTGCTAGCCTAGTTATAATTCCTTAATTTTTTGTTTGCGTTTACCTTTACTTCCGCATAATTATTTCTAAGTGTATGCATGCATAGTTCTTTGGTAGTCACCCTTGGTTCGGTAGTTTTGAATGGCGATAGAGGCCAATTGCCTGGGAGATATGACCAACCCACCCTAGGTGAAGCGGATCGAGACGGGAAGGGTAAGATCGACCAATGGCGACCCTTTCTACTTGTGCGATTTGACCAAGCTGATCACCTATCGTTTGGATGAACTTAAGAATTGGGGGTGTAGTGTCTAAGTTCCTAACGGCAGGCGCCACTATTTAGAATCTAGCATGTAGCGGTACTTAATGACTCGGCTTAGGGACCAGAACAACAGGACTTATGATTTGCTTTGATTTCTCCTATGGTGGCATCTTTGTTTGATAGGATAGGGCGAATTGACCAAATCTTGTCCTCTCGAATTTGACCCCACCAAGTAATTGGAAGTAGGTGAGACGTAGACATAACTAGCTAGGAGGATTGACTAGGTTAGCACCACTATTCCTTTATTGATTTCCTTTACCATTTATCCGTTTTTTTTATTCGCATTAGTAGTTTAATTAATTATATCCATATCGAAACCATTATTATTACGTGACAATTAGACTTAGTAATAATCCAACACACATAGCTCTTGGGACGACCTCGGCTTTACCGTTTACTACACTACACACGACCGGTACATTGCCGTTATTGCATTAGGGTAGACCATAGGTATAGCGAGACACTATAAATATTAAGACACATTCGATAAAACTGCATCATCGTGCCACCTATCGTTTTAAAGGTATTTGAGTCTACTTTCATTTAAAAATGATTTCATAAACGATTCAAAACAAAATTTTACGTAATCATTGATTTATAATAGAAAGTCATTTTTGGTCATAACTTTTGCACAAACTTTTGATCTAATTGGAGTCGGATGTTTTATCTTTGAATAACAATGTGTCCTCTTTTGAAATTAAGGTTTTGATCATATTTATAAAAGAAACTAATCAAGCTTGGTATACATGTTTAACACAAAGCGATGAAAAGAAATTTAAGTATGCTATGCTAAATGATAAATTGTCTTCTTTGCATTACTTGATTATTTGCTTATCTCAAATAGCTTTTGTGCTTGTTTGATTGTATAACATATGTGGTTTCCTTACCTTGCTATTCATTCTCTTGCTTTCCGAGTTAGTAATTTTCTACTAATCAATGTGCTACTTGAAGGAGTGTTTGAGATAACATCTAGTTGTGTCGAAAATGTTAGTTTTATAAGTTAAAAAAATGTTTAAAACATTTAACACACTAAATGGCTTTTTTGATTGAGTTTTTCATGTGTGCAACATAAATGTTTTATGTGCTTATATGATTTCTTGATTTCATATTTTCTTGTATCGTTTTCTAAAAACAACAAGGATGTACATCGGATCATAACCTACACTTGTGTTGATGATGTACTCTACCGTTTTCCTTTTCATGGTCGCTCTCAAGCTTCATAGTAGGATTGACAACTTGATTATTTCATCGATATACTCAAGTAAATTATTTTGCAACGCAAATATAATTGTTCATATACGAAAGTCCAAACTCGAGCTTTCCAACAACATATGTTGAACTAGCTCATCCAACCATCTTTTTGTTCACCATATGGACAACTTTTAATTTTTTTTAACACCTTCGTCACCTTAGTTGTTTCAAGTATAATATTAATAAAAATGAATCAAAGTATCATCATTGTTACTCTTCGATAGGACTTTGTAGGAATTTAAATTTTCCTAACTTGAGAATGAATATTGGAGAACTTATTGCACTAGAAACTCAATTTAACCTAACGGTTGAATTGCTTCCTTGATAGAAGTTGGGTATGTGGAATCGCCCATAAAAATGGTCGTGTTTAGCCGTAATTGAGCACCGCTAGTAATAGTCTCATATTCATTCTCTCACTTGAGAAATTTATACTCCTATGTTTTCCTAAAGTAAGTTTACAATGAAAATACTTTGCATTGTCTTAGGATTACTAATCAAACAAGTTGTAAAATTAATTTTCTTTTAGTTAATCACAACCACTTGCCTCATCAAGCGATTATCTTGCTTCGATCGAGATGAGCTACATGACTTCATGGACGAAGCTCATTGTATGCTAATCACCATCCGTAATGACTAGATTGTCCTAAACTAGCACCTAACAACTCTTTTGTCTTGAACACCATCATGTGCTCTTTTCTTTCTAGACACATACCTTTCATGTCATTGTTAGTGTAAATGACTTACTAATCTAGATCGTAAATCTGTTTTGGACTTCTTGAATAGTGCTTGTTAAGTTTGCTAAACCTTTGTGTTATTTGTGAGCTCGATCTCATTTGATTGCCTATATGTGATCTCTACACGCTCTCCTTGCTTTGCTTAACGTGTATACATGTATGCTTGCTATAGAAACAATTTGTTTCATAATTCGAAACATAGAGCAAAATTCTGCAACTATTCTGTTAAGAAAATATGTCTCAGACGCCGGATCCCTTAGATGTAACTAGACGGATCCCTCAAGTGAAGGATCCGTGAGATCCGGGTGGACAGAAGTTCCTTTTTAGCCTCCTTGCATTAATCCAACATTCTAGACCTTATTAGACTAGTTAAACATGCTACGTTAGGATCACTTAAACTTTCCTTAGGCTCGCTTGATCTCACAATCACTCATGGATGATTTAGGATCACATTCAAAGTATTTTTGATTTATCATTACTTCAAAACTCACCATATTTCCACTCCAATGTTTACACATTGTTCCTCTCATCTCAAAACACCTAGTTTGATATCTCTCTCAATTTTAGCAAATTGATTTGATCATCCTTACCTCAAAATAGGCCAAAACTAGTTTTAATTTCTTATGATTTTTTAAGGAATTTTCCAAATCTCTTAAGTCATCATCGATCTTTAGGATCATTTAACACCACTTGACACTCTCAAAATTCTTAGTGTCATCTTTGATCATCCATTGGTGCTCATAAAGCCCCATCTCTTTCCATAAAAGGCAATCATTAGCTACCATCAATCATTTCTCTTGATCATTTAAGACCATCTTCATGTAAGACACTTGATAGGTGAGTAACTTAGGATATGTAGGTGCTAGACCTTGCTAGAACCCAATCACCTCTTTTTCACCTCATATGTTAGCGGATCCTAGACTTAGCTAGTCGGATCCTCTAGTGAGGAACCGGTGGAGCAGTGGAGCAGTGGGAACTTTATCTCTTTAGATAATCATTTCAAATTTCCTTTTTCCCACACAAGCACTTGTTCAACACTTAGGATTATCTGTTTCCTATATGTTTATAAATGAGTTGCATTTATATGAGTCTTTACGTGTACTTTCTTTTTGTTTCATGACTTTATGTGAACAATTTATCCATTTGTATAAATGTTTTCCTTTTGTACTAACCTTTTTGGATTCTTGTAGGTTGACAATGGTCGACTTCATCATCAAGTCATGTTGTGCCCATTCGCACATTTCTTTTTAATCTTGCATCATCCTAACCATCTTACTCCACTTTTATCACTACTCACAAAGTCATCATATCTACCACCTCTATTGAGTCATCAACCAAATCAAAGATTAACCTTGATACCTTTCATCACCTCTACCACAACTTCCATACCTCTAAGTCATAATGATTATTTCTATCATTATCACCGTGTCCAAGGTCTATTTCATGAACTACGTGATGAAGTATGTCTCATGTTCTACACATTCTATTTGTGTCAACCACATCCTACAAGTGTCTCACTACCACTAGAATTCATGGTCGCTCAACCATCCTTCACAAATATCTATGTTGTCAATAGCCAAGTGAATTTCGTAGTGAAATGCGTCTCATCCCTAAGCATATTTTTCTCTTTCCTTGAACAAACCTTACAACCTCTAAACCAACCATGATGATGCAAGTAGTAGGATTATTCTCTTTTTGACACTAATCCTTTCTTTGTAGGTTCATATATATACACTTTGATGTGTATGGGATTCTCGTCTATTTATGGATGAATTTTACACTAATTTTTTTTTTGTAGGTTCTTCTTGATGCCCTCGAGCTAGGGGGAGCTTCAGTCGATCATTTATAAAGTGCATCATATGACTTACTCGTCCAAGGACGAATATAATTTTGCACTAACTTTTTGTTTTGTAGATTTTCAAAACACACTAGGAGAACTTGACGCTCTCAATAAAGGGGAGTTTTTCGTCAAAGCAAAAACATTGCAAATTTGCAATAATTTCGTCTTAGCCTTCCTAAAATACTTGACGCCTTTAACAAGGGGGAGCATGCACACATTCATTCTTCAAAATTCCTATATGTTTCAACAAAAGGGAGATTTCTTTCTCATCATATATTTTTCCTTTTTCTTTTCTTCTTAACACTAACCTTGATGTAGGTTAAGCCTCAAAATTTTGATCTATTGAGCCGTTGGCAATAACGGTTATAATTCAAAGGATCTTTCTATTTTTTGTGTGTGTGATTCTCTAGGTTTTTCTTAAAGGCGCGATCACCACCTTTTGAAGACGTGCAAGCTCAAGGTCATGAGTTGCTAAGCTTCGTCATTAGTGTTTCGTGTTGAAGGTATTGGCGTGGTGTGCCAATTAGAGCAATAAGGTGTTTTTATTTTAACTTCACTAGAGATGATGCAAACTCGCAATTCTTGGGAGAAATTAAGTTTAAGGACACACCTTTTGTTTCGACAAAAGGGGGAGATGAGTGTAAACGAAGAAGGTAATGTATAGGAAGTACGAACACAAGTAACTTTGACATTTTACCTATCTATTACTTTTACATATATTTTGTCATCATCAAAAAGGGGGAGACTGTTAGTGCAAATATTACGATATTTAATCTATACATTCTCATTTGTTTTGTTGATGACAAACAAGTAACTTGTAATACATAACGCAAAATGTATAAGTTACTTGTAATTATATTTTGTCTCAACATACTCTCAACACCTCTCGACGACTCAAGTCCTTGTATGCTACAACACGGTTCGTACATGTTTGTTATGTTGCGTTATGATCAAACCCTAACAAACCATTAAACATGTTTAGTTAAATAGTTTATAAAACACTTAAGTAAACATAAGTAAATGTGTTGGGTAAAACCCATGACCCAAGACCCATACCCATTTGACTAGATGCATTGCATCTATTAGATACATTGTATCTAATGAAATACCCATTGACCAACCCATAACCCATGACCCATGACCCAAAACCCATGGGCAAAAGGGAGCGTCTTACGGATCCTCAAAGTGCCCACGGATCCCGGAATTACAAGGGCGGATCCTCCGAAGGGATCCGTGGGGCAGAACATGGTTTTGGCCTTTTTGCCTATAAATAGCAAGCCACTTCTTACCATTTCTTTACACCTTCACACATAGTTTCTCTCCACCATTTCTAGGATATTTAGATCATTAGGAAACATG
This sequence comes from Chrysanthemum lavandulifolium, assembly GCA_022545495.1. Lineage (NCBI taxonomy): Eukaryota > Viridiplantae > Streptophyta > Magnoliopsida > Asterales > Asteraceae > Chrysanthemum > Chrysanthemum lavandulifolium. Next base: position 211,729,344 of record CM040246.1, read on the forward strand.
TACACCACCCTCATCTCATATGATCATAATGCTTCTAACTCTCATTTGTTGTAAGCATACTCCTGAAGTGATCCTCCAAAGCAAGCTTAGAGATCTTGCTTCCTTACCTACTGAAGTGATCACCCATCACAAGATACAAGCACATGAAGATCTTCTACAACAACTTTGGGAAACTTGTCGTCTTCATTCATAGAAGACTAACTACATCATGCTTTGTGTTCTTGATGTTTAGTTTAGGATTTCATATCCATTAGACACATTGTCTTGGATATTGTCTAGTATCATATTCTTGTATCTATGACTAGACTAGATGGTTTATGTGTTTGTGCCATAAAACACAAGGTTTGTTATGTTGGGCCATAAAACATAACAGGTATCATAGATGTGTTATATATCTATGACTAGACTAGATGGTTTATGTGTTTGTGCCATAAAACACAAGGTTTGTTATGTTTGGCCACAAAACATAACGGGTGTCATAGATGTGTCAAAGGCATTAGTGAAGAATGCTAAAAGAGTCAAGATGAAGGCATTAGTGAAGGGTGTCGAGTAGTCTAACCAAGGGCATTAGTGAAAGGTGCCTAAGGTGTACATTCGATATGGTGTGTTTCGATGTACAAGATAGAGTATTATTGGATCCAAGGATATTGATATCCTTGATGGTGTTCTAATAAGGAGTTGGTCTCCTTAGGGGTATAGGTGTTGTGTAGTGTTGGGTAGTAGTTCCTCAATTGTAATGGAACTCGGTACTTAGCCTAGTACCGGATAAAGGGTAAGCGACGTTGTGGTAGGTGTGGTTCACCTTGGTGTGAAAGAACCCGGTGGTTAGCCTAGTGCCGGAAAAAGAGTAGGCGACGTTGTGAAGGCTTCTCTGCCATAAGGAGTTGGTGTCGTGTAGTGTTTACGAACTCTCGAGTAGGTGACTCGGGGAATGGAGTAGGGCAAGGAAGGTGTCCTTGTAGTCGAACCACTATAATTCCTCGTGTTGGTTTGTCTATCCTTTTACTTATCGCTTTACTCTTATTCTTGCATTACATTGTTTATTTTCTATGTGGTTGATGTCTATGTTTGTGATACATACTTGGTCTTTCATATAGTCATAAACTATATTTAACACTTTACATATTATGACACGCTTGATCAAGAAAAAGTAACCGGACTAATAATGGTGAAACTTTATTTATAATGAACCATTAATCTTGCGAATCTTACGTGATATTAAGGGGTTGGCCTTACATGCCGTGTCGTTAAATGCATCCTCACGTCGAGATTAGCAAATGCAATGGTTTATACTATATTTGATACAAAAGTTTTAAGTTTTAAGCGAAAATGTATTCAACCCCCTCTACGTTTTCATAGACCTTTTAGCATGTTTTCTCGGGTAATTGATGATGAAATTGTTGGATGTTTGAATTGTTGGAGGCTTGGCAAGCGGCATGGTTTAAGGATCAATTTGACTTTGATATATCATTTGGGACCTATCTTATGTTTTTCTTTTGGGTGTTATTCCCGTACTTTTGAATAAATGTAGACCTCAAATGTTGGATTTGAAATGTTTTATTTAAAACGGATGATGTATTTTCGTTTTCTTATGCTTGTGTTGTGTACCAATTTCATAGCACCCCAATGCTTGTTTTGTCTTCCGTTGAACCAAATTTTAGGGGTGTTACACTTAACATGTTAAACGGATGAGTCGATTTGTTATGGATATGCATAACATGTTAAACGGATGAGTCGAGTTGTTATGGATATGCATAACATGTTAAACAGATGAGTCGAGTTGTTATGGATATGCATAACATGTTAAACGGATGAGTCGAATTGTTATGGATATGCATAACATGTTAAACGGATAAGTCGAGTTGTTATGGATATGCATAACATGTTAAACGGATGAGTTGAGTTGTTATGGATATGCATAGCATGTTAAACGGATGAGTCGAGTTGTTATGGGAAGCAATGTTTTGAAAGGCTCAAGTCACACTAAGGCGCATACCAAGGCGCGGGATTCAAGAATACGAGGCGCACTAAATACATTAAGTTTTTTTATAATATATGTGACCATTTATGTAGCTTAAATAACACAAAATAACATTAAATACTTAATACATGACACATATAGCCATTATAAAGATTAAAATGGATCAGTTGTCACTTCTCAAACGGATCAACTCTTTGGCTCGATGAACTACATATAGATTAAAATCCATATCAGACTAAATATGCTTGTGTCCTACACTTGCATACTTACATCTAACAAAGCTCACAATTTAACCCAAAATATCAAGCAAGCAACATACTAATATTCAAGGCATAATGCCACATTTTCATGATAATATGTCATAAAGAAAATACTTAATGAAACAAAGTAACTTGTTAAAAAATAACAATCAATAAAATAAACATAAAATCAGTTCAATATTACAAATCATACAAATACTCACCTTATGATGTGATGCTTGAAGATAAAATAAACTTATGACGTTATTTACAAATCGATAAAATAAAAAATAAATAAAAATCAGTTCAAGATATAAACTTATGACGTGAGCGAGATTACATATTTGTAAAATGATCAGAATCTGTAGTTACCCACTTGATTGTGTGTTTTAGTTCTTTTCCAAATTAGGGCTATTAGATATAACTTAAAAGGCTCATGCATATAACTTATAAGGCCCATGTATCTTATCTTAATATTTAGAAAAAGCCCCAAAACCTGTTACATCTCCGAGGCGGAAAAAGCCCCAAGGCGCAAAGGCGCAAAAAGCCCCAAGGCGCTGCGCTTTTTATGGGATTCATTCATTTCGTGAGCCTCGATCTGAAAAAATCCTTAGAGCTTGAGCCTTGAGCCGAGGCGCGCCTTAGGCGCGATTTTTAAAACTATGATGGGAAGTATTGGGAATGTTTTGAGAGTGTTAAGATTGCTAAGATCACAAATGCTAAAATCCATGTATACTTTTTACTTACTAATTTTTGTATTTATTTATAAAAAAAGTAAATTTCATAAATATTTATTATTTATTACTTCATGGCAAAATGGCTTTAGTATAAAAAAACAAGGATTTAGACTTTACTTGTGGGTCTGAGAACGACATTAAGAGCAGATAAATCCACTCAACTTCCCACCAAAATTTCCCACCAAAATTTTGGTGCCAAATTTCCCACCAAAAGCTTTATTTTTTACCATATATAACAATTAGCAGATCTGCTCTTATCCTCACAAACATATTATATACTCTCTTATCCTCAACTACAAACATACACGATGTTATCATGAAGATGGCGGAATTTGAAGCTTTTGCTTGTCCTTGTGTACGGGGAAACGTAGTTCTGCGAGAATCGCATCGACATCGCACTTGTGGTAAGCTATACTATGCGTGTCCTTTATCAAAGGTGAAAAATTACATACCTTTTTTGTGTATTATACAAATAATTTGGTTAGTTGTTAAAAATAGTTGTTTTTACTCTTTAACAGCCTGGGTAAGAGGATTATGGATGTGATTTTTTTTATGGAAGGAGAAACGACTCCGTTTAATGACCGATTCTCTTGGAGCTTCAGCGCCTCCAACTCATTCTGCAGGACCATCAAGAACTTCAACTTACTCTCCAGGACCTTCAACATTGAGTCACAAGATAATGGTACTTGATATCTGTGTCAAAAACACGTCAAGTTATCTCACACAAGCTAGCCACTTGTGAATGACTAACCGTAAGAAACTTAAAACAGTTCAGACAAACCAATAATAAGAGAAGAAGTAGTATGGGTAACTCAAACGATTAGGTTTGAGCACCGAGATCGTTCCGAACGAGGTTGAATGGAATTTCAACTCGCGTCTCGATTATCGGGTTTGAATGAGAAAAGGGATAATATGATGAATTCTAAACTACGGAATAAGGAAAGTAAATGGAACATCTAATCTCGGAAATCCTAAGAATAAAGGCAAACTACTCAAATCTCGCTAAAAGCAAATCACGGGATAAAAGCGAAGCGAGTAAAATACAACTACGTCTAATCTAGATCCTAAAATAACCTAAAATTACTTTTACTCTAAAAATGATATTTGAAAACTAAATATGAATTAAAACTATTTTTTAGGAATTTTCTTGAATTAATTCTAATTAAAAACTAATTAAAAACTTTTAAAACTAAATTATAACACTAAAAATTATAGAAATTAAAGGGAAAATTATGAAACTAATTTCTAAAAATCTAAAATATCATAAGAGAATTTTCAAAACTAAATTTTTATTTTTCAGATTAATTTTCTATTTTCTATGAATTTAAAACTATTTAAATCTAATTTAAATTGTGAAAAATACCAAATAAAAGGAGAAAAATAAGGAAAAATATTTTTTATGCTTTTTATATTTTTCTTAAACTGGGAAAATTGAAAAATTATTTTTTTGGAACTTTTTCTCAATTAATTGCAATAAAAGCTAATTAAAAGTGATTAAAAACTATTTTAATTAGAGAAAAATAGCAAACAGTGCTCAAAAATTATGAAAAACTCAGGAAAATTCTAAAATATTAATCTAGAGCTGTGAAAATATAAAACTGATGCTTATGTGAGAGATATTAAGGCTTCATGTAAATGAACCTAAATAAGCTCTTTGAAATAAGCAAATAAGCAAAATAATGCACCACTGCTCATTCTGAAGCTAGATAACACTAAATATATTCTAAAGCAACTTATTAAAACTAATCTTCACACCTAATAAGCGGACTACAAATGATTAAGCTAATGTCATTTTAAGCAAAACAGTGACCGACCCTCTACTTTGGGCTTATGCAACTGCTTATTTAATAAGCTCTGAGGAAAACCAAAAGTATGGTTACGAAGACCACCCAAAGAAGCGTAAATGGACCAAATATGAGACCCTAACTAGTCAGATTGAACCTGTGCAATGACCGCAAGTTCCGATAAACATGACTTTTGACTGGTTTTGACTTTTAAAAGCAGTTTGAAGATTTGACTTTGGTGAGATTTAAAATCAAATGTAGAGGCGATTAAGGTGAATGATGAAATGAAACTTTAACAAGCTAGCTTATCCACTTCTACACCTATATGATGATTTTAGCAAATGATTTTAATATTATGAGATCAAGACGGTCATATTATGATTTTGACTTTTATGAAAGCTGAAGCAAAAGTGTGATGAGATATGAATGCAAACAACTATAACAAACCTCAAGCAAGCTGATCTACTTCATTACATTAACCTTTAGCACAGTTTTAGTGCTAAACCAAACACTCCTTAAGAAGAACTTACTCAAATTTATACTACAAACCGATGAGAGTCAACTAAGGAAGGAATGAAATGAACAAAGTAACCACAAACTCCACTTTAACACATTAAAACTAGATTTTCACCAAAAACATTGTTGATTTATAAACTTTGACTAAAGTTGGTGAGTTTGACTTTTGAGAAAACTTGAGATTTAGGACGAATTTGAAAACTTTCACAATCACGAAGCTTAAATAAACACACGTGATACTTAACTGTTGATAATAACAATTTAAGAACAGTTGATAAGCAAAATAACAAGTGCGAAAATCATGTAACAAACTATAACAAAAGTGAATTTGCATTAACAAAAGCTTACACTACAGGATTGAAAATACAATTACTCAAAATAAAATATCATGACAGAAATAAAAAGGTCAAAATCTCTCTAAAGCCTAAGAGATTGGACAAATTCTATCTGTGGATGTGAGGGGTCTTATATAGCCTGATGCCTTGAGCTTGGGATCCCATAGAAGAACCTAGAAATCCATTTTCAGCCACAAATTCATTCCCTTGTCACTTCAACCAATCACTGCCTTCCAATTCCTTTCATGAGGTGTGTAGACCAATGGCAGAGCTCTAAATTGCCACGTTGGCACTCTCATCTGACAAGTCATCATCTAGAAGCTCTGATAGATTCTTAGTACGATGTGAGGCTTGGGTAAATGATGGTGAACGGGTAAAAAGGGTAAATGGGTGTTTGGTTGGGGAAGAAAGACTGCAAAGGGCGCGTTTGGTTTATTTTATAGTATCTTAAATGTTTTGACCGGGTTGGGAGGCTTTGACTGGGTAAAATAAGCGGGTTATGGGTATCTGGTGGTATTAATAGGGTGGGTGGGTAATTGGTGTTATTGGACCGGTACATTGATTTGTTTATTGGGCGTGGCTTTAGGTGAAATGGATAATGGACATATATTAAGGATTGGATTATTTAGGATTGGTTTAGTGATCCAAGTTGCAATAGGGACTAAACTTGCACATACTGAAATTTGAGGGACCATACATGTAAATCTGAAATCATCTTCAAAGGACTGAATTTTTCAATCTTCAAATAAACCAAGGTTGAATTTGCAACATTTGAATCTTCAGGGGCCATTTCTGCCAAAAACAGAAACTTGAGGGGCCATTTTTGCCAATTCTTCTAACTTGATCAAAACTTCCAAAAATCATCCTCGGAGAATAAAATCTTCATAAATGCTCAAATATGATCTTCCTGCTCGGCTTAAGCTCTCTTAATCTCTCGTGCTCGGTTTACGTCGATTTGGTTCCTTTTGTGTTTTTACATATCCGGTACTGCACAAGCACAAACTCAAGAAAATCACAAATATTAGCAATAAACGGCTCTTTCTTGGTTATTTTGGGTTAGTTTTGATATAGAAAAGGTATGTGTTTAGCACATACCAAAATACCAGACGAGACCATTCATTGTCCTCACATGATGCAATCAACTCACGCTTCTAAAACCAAGGATTTCAATCTCTTTCTACTAAACCTATGAAGAAGTAGCAAAGATTCCTCAAAGAGATTAAAAAACCTTAATTCTAAAACGCCCGTTTAACTTTTAATTCACAAGTATAGATATTACGGTTAAGCACATTCGATTATGAATGATGGTTTGTTGAACTTTCATGTCGATCAATAACTCAAACATTTTCAAGCGACACGTTAGGATCACGGAGTAGAAAACACAACACAGTGAAGTGACCATACGGATAGAATACATCGTCACGATTTTCACAAGTCCCAAACTAAGCGTAAAACCGAAATCATTGTTAAATATGATTCTAGATGCTAACACTACCCATGGAAGTTACTCGTGTAAATACCTTTTGTTCCCATTTTCCTATTTTCCTCTATTTATTTTATTTTTGTGAAATGAATTTCTTCAAATTTCTCGTTTCGATAATTGTTATTCGATAAAGATACAAAGCTAAGTCGATAATTAGTTATCCATCTTCTCTCGAGAACCATTCTTAGTAAAAATGAGGTCCACATCAAGGAATTTTATTACTAACTTTTTTTTGACTTTGCCATTTTCATTCATCGTTTTCCTTTTTTTTTTTTTTTTTTATATATATTGCACTTATACCTTTACTTATGTGTTTGTGAACCACGGAGCTTCACAGGGTAATTCAAGACTATAGGCTTCATGAAATGAGGATCCCGGTGGCTAGGCTAAGACCTCACTCAATCCGGCTAAAGATCCAAGGGTCCGATCTCGACACCGACTCACAATTTTACTTATTACTTTTTCACTTATCACTGATTACTCATTTATTTATTATGGATCCTTGATGTGTACCCAATTTTTAAAACAAAGATTCTTTTAAGAAGATAAAGAACTAACTATCGCCAAAGACTCGACATCTCTAATTATTTAGACAGGATATGGGGTGAAACAATTTTGTGGGAATAAAAAGCCATAGTACCTTCGATGGGCTCTAAAGAGAACCAACTACTCCACGCTTAGCATCTAAACTCATAAGTAACTCTATCATTTCTCGATCTCTGCAAATTTAAAATCCCAAATAATGAGATCCGCAGATGCTTAGCCGATAATTTTAGATTATCTATGGTTAAGGAACAAGCTAGGGCTCAACACGCCCGGTCAAGTCAAAATTCTATTCCTACTCTCACCGTGGAAAGTCAACAAGGTGTCAAAACATATATTAACTTAGCAAATGCTTCGTCTAATGAAATAAAGTTATGCATATTTAAAGTCACTCGGAAACTTGCAAAATCTTGGCCTTGTGAGCTAGAATTCGCATTTTATAACTTCTTGTCTAAGAGACTAGCCAAACTTTTCAATCAAAAAGACTTAACAAAAGCTTACAAAAATGTTAAATTTTTGCTCATTTTGCACAATTTTTCATATTCTAAGGAAAAGCGGGTTGCGAGTATCTGACGAAAAACAAGCAAGTGCGGTCAAATCAAATCGAAGATTACCCTACCCCGGACTAGAGCGAAACATTGTCCTCAATGTTTAAAGCAAGGTATCAACGAAAATCTAAAAGCCGTTTATTAAGTATGCTAGAAGATAAACGTTAGTCGATAAGATTAGGATATCGGTTTCCATCGAGATCGATCATGAAACTCGAGTGGAGAAAAGACAACTTCGAGCACGAGGTCTTCATATCGGGAACATCTAAACACAACATCACAAACAACCAAACACGAGAAATCGAAGAGGCTAACCCTTCCGTCACTTATTAGAAAAGAAAGAAGATAAGCATGGGGTGCCTCCCACGAAGCGCCATCGTTTTTGATCACCGAGTCGCTAGCTTTGACTCGTCCCAATTCATTTGTCCTTGGGAAGAAAGTGGTAGAGATACCGGGTCAAAACGGTGTCTTCATTCCCGAAAGAATGAGGCCGGTGGGTTGGGTGGTAAAGAAAATGTCGGGCTCCGGCACATAAGGTATAACATGAAAGAATGATCCATCATCCGGTGGTTTAGCGGGTGGGCGAAAGGATGATGGATAGAAATGAGAAAACTCTAAGAAAGACGGGAGCTCATGGTAAAGAGGTGAAGGCTTAACAATGAAGGCATCCAAGAGAGGATCCTTATTTATAACAATGGTTTTAACAAAGAACTCATCAATGAATATCCCGAGTTTAAAGATTTTGTCTTCACATGTCGGCTCAACGGGATAAAGGATGGTGGACTCATCAGAAGAAGGAGAGTCAAGAGAACCATCAAGAACAACCATATCCCCCTCGGGATCATGCACAGCACCCTCAATACCCGGTGGTATCAAGTCATCAAGAGCAAGAAATGAGTCAGCTTCCTCAATGATTGGGTCATTTGTCGGAGTATCGGAAGTCTCGTTCAAAACCTTGTTCTCATCAACATCGAAATAGAATCGCTCAAGAGTCGGAGGATAAACATCATCAATAGTGGGATTGCCACTAATCTCTTCATCAAATCGGAAAGTCTCAAGCTCGAGAGAGAAATCACTATCTTTAACGGAGATAGGATGCGAACTTGAATTATTGTTAAGGGCTTCAATCTTAGCAATGAGAAGATAAACTTTTGACAATGTTTGACGTAATGCTTCATCCTCGATCTCTATATTATCGGGCTCAATCTCTTCTTCTTCTGGCATGAAATCATTATCTTCTACGTTGATGTGCTCAGAAGGTAAATCGTCGACAAAATCGATGTCTCCATAAGAATCATTATCGGAATCAGAGAACATCTCAACATGATCGTTTGAAATATCAAGAGAAGGCTCATCAAAAATATCAACAACCCCATACTCTCTTGGGCTTGGGGTAAGGATCTCAGCATTAGACAATTCCGTTTCCGGAATGGTACTAAGATGCTCATCCCTCATTATGAGAGAGTCAACGGGTGCAATAATGTTTGAAGAAATATGATCATCGACCTCTTCCATAAGAACGTCACTTCTCTCAACCGGCGTGAGTGAAGGGGAAGGGTCGGAAATGAAAAGCTCGAAAATAAGAAGGAGAAGAATCAGGAGGTGGGACAGTGGTGTGCTCGAGAGCTAGCAAGTTCCACCACTTCCGTTGTGATCTCCGGTTCTTTCTGCTTAGAAATCGTTTAAGCTCATAATTTTGTTCCGTTTTGTTGTAACTCGACAAACTCGTAATAGAGAATCGTGAAAGAAGGATCGATTCTAGAATTCTTGGATTAGAGTCGAGTACAAGCGGAATCACCTCGGGCTCGAAATATGTTCCATCTCCCTCACCGGAGGGTAGGAATCGAGGTTCATCGAGCTTACATTTCAAAATTTTTGGTAATGCTTCAAGTTTTTGATGTTGTTAAGAAAAGCACGACGTTCAAAGAAATCGTCCGTGACCCTCGGTGGGTTCTTGGTAGCTCCGGAATGGTGTGATCGTCTTCCATAACTTGAACGGGTTCCTCATTAACACATTGTCGAGCTTGGATGTGGCTTAATAAAGTTTGAAGCATGCTTTCAATGTGGTTTTGACGTCGCTCAAATCTTTCTTCAAAATCGATAAAGCGTCATCGATAACCCGGTGGGTTTTCAAAGGCGACACATACAAGATTCGCGATAAAATCCACACCCTTTGCAAAAACAACGTTCACAAAGTGAATCATCTTTTAACAAATCTCTACAATTAAAGCAATAGGGTGGAAAGAAATTTTGAGAATCCATGAGAATTAATCATATAGAGGGATAAGAGGAAAGAATTATCGGGTTAAGAGGATAAAAGAAGAATATTTTTGGGTTTTTTAAAAGGGATATGTACAAATATCAACGATAACTTCACGAGGAAGGATCTTCAAATGCACACGATTCGAGACGGAATACGAAAACTCGCTACAAGCCCTCCCCGGCAGCGGCGCCAAAAATTGATATCTGTGTCAAAAACACGTCAAGTTATCTCACACAAGCTAGCCACTTGTGAATGACTAACCGTAAGAAACTTAAAACATTTCAGACAAACCAATAATAAGAGAAGAAGTAGTATGGGTAACTCAAACGTATTAGGTTTGAGCACCAAGATCGTTCCGAACGAGGGTTGAATGGAATTTCCAACTCACGTCTCGATTATCGGGATTTGAATGAGAAAAGGGGATAATATGATGAATTCTAAACTACGGAATAAGGAAAGTAAATGGAACATCTAATCTACGGGAAATCCTAAGAATAAAGGCAAACTACTCAAATCTACGCTAAAACGCAAATACGGGATAAAAACGAAACGCGAGTAAAATACAACTACGTCTAATCTAGATCCTAAAAATAACCTAAAATTACTTTTACTCTAAAAATGATATTTGAAAACTAAATATGAATTAAAACTATTTTTAGGAATTTTCTTGAATTAATTCTAATTAAAAACTAATTAAAACTTTTAAAACTAAATTATAACACTAAAAATTATAGAAATTAAAGGAAAATTATGAAACTAATTTCTAAAAATCTAAAATATCATAAGAGAATTTTCAAAACTAAATTTTATTTTTCGATTAATTTTCTATTTTCTATGAATTTAAAACTATTTAAATCTAATTTAAATTGTGAAAATACCAAATAAAAGGAGAAAATAAGGAAAAATATTTTTATGCTTTTATATTTTTCTTAAACTGGGAAAATTGAAAATTATTTTTTGGAACTTTTTCTCAATTAATTGCAATAAAAGCTAATTAAAAGTGATTAAAAACTATTTTAATTAGAGAAAAATAGCAAACAGTGCCCAAAATTAATGAAAAATTCAGGAAAATTCTAAAATATTAATCTAGAGCTGTGAAAAATATAAAAGCGATGCTTATGTGAGAGATATTAAAATTGCAGTGTAAATGAACCTAAATAAGCTCTTTTGAAATAAGCAAATAAGCAAAATAATGCACCACATCATTCTTTGAAGCTAGATAACACTAAATCTATTCTAAAGCAACTTATTAAAACTACTCTTCACACCTAATAAGCAGACTACAAATGATTAAGCTAACCGCCATTTTAAGCAAAACAAATGACTGTGCCCTCTACTTTGGGCTTATGCAACCGCTTATTTAATAAGCTACTGTGGAAAACCAAAAGTATGGTTACGAAGACCACCCAACAAGCGTAAATGGACCAAATATGAGACCCTAACTATTTGTATTGAACCACAATGCAATATTTGCAAGTTCTGTGATAAACCGACTTTTGACCTGGTTTTGACTTTTAAAAACAGTTTGAAGATTTGACTTTGGTGAGATTTAAAATCAAATGTAGAGCTGATTAAGGTGAACTATGATGAAATGAAACTTTAACAAGCTAGCTTATCCACTTCTACACCTATATGACAGATTTTAGCAAATGATTTTAACAGTTATGAGATCAAGACAGTCATATTATGATTTTGACTTTTATGAGAAACTGAAGCAAAAGTGTGACAGATATGAATGCAAACAACTATAACAAACCTCAAGCAACTGATCTACTTCATCCTGTTAACCTTTAGCACAGATTTTAGTGCTAAACCAAACACTCCTTAAGAAGAACTTACTCAAATTTATACTACAAAACTGATGAGAGCCAACTAAGGAAGGAATGAAATGAACAAAGTAACCACAAACTCCACTTGTTAACACATTAAAACTAGATTTTCACCAAAAACATTGTTGATTTATAAACTTTGACTAAAGTTGACTGAGTTTGACTTTTGAGAAAACTTGAGATTTAGGACAGAATTTGAAAACTTTCACAATCACAGAAGCTTAAATAAGCTTCTGTGATACTTAACAGCTGATAATAACAATTTAAGAACAGATTGATAAGCAAAATAACAAGTGCAGAAAATCATGTAACAAACTATAACGAAAAGTGAATTTGCATTAACAAAAGCTTACACTACAGGATTGAAAATACAATTACTCAAAATAAAATATCATGACAGAAATAAAAAGGTCAAAATCTCTCTAAAGCCTAAGAGATTGGACAAATTCTATATGTGGATGTGAGGGGTCTTATATAGCCTGATGCCTTGAGCTTGGGATCCCATAGAAGAACCTAGAAGTCCATTTACGACCACAAATTCATTCCTTGTCACTTCAACCAATCAACGCCTTCCAATTCCTTTCATGAGGTGTAGACCAATGGCGAGCTCAATTGCCACGTTGGCACTCTCGTCGACAAGTCATCATCTAGAAGCTCGATAGATTCTTAGTACGATGTGGGGCTTTGGTAAATGGGTAAATGATGGTGAGCGGGTAAAAGGGTAAATGGGTGTTTGGTTGGGAAGAAATCTTGCAAAGGGCGTTTGGTTTATTTTATAGTATCTTAAATGTTTTGACCGGGTTGGGAGGCTTTGACACAGGTAAAATAAGCGGGTTATGGGTATCTGGTGGTATTAATAGGGTGGGTGGGTAATTGGTGTTATTGGACCGGGTACATTGATTTGTTTATTGGGCCGTGGCTTTAGGTGAAATGGATAATGGACATATATTAAGGATTGGATTATTTAGGATTGGTTTAGTGATCCACGTTGCAATAGGGACTAAACTTGCACATCTTTGAAATTTGAGGACCATACATGTAAATCGAAATCATCTTCAAAGGACTGAATTTGTCAATCTTCAAATAAACCAAGGTTGAATTTGCAACATTTGAATCTTCAGGGGCCATTTCTGCCAAAAACAGAAACTTGAGGGGCCATTTTTGCCAATTCTTCTAACTTGATCAAAACTTCCAAAAATCATCCTCGGAGAATAAAATCTTCATAAATGCTCAAATATGATCTTCCGGCTCGGCTTAAGCTCTCTTAATCTCTCGTGCTCGGATTTACGTCTGATTTGGTTCCTTTTTGTGTGTTTTTACATATCCGTACCTGCACAAGCACAAACTCAATAAAATCACAAATATTAGCAATAAACGGCTCTTTCTTGGTTATTTTGGGTTAGTTTTGATATAGAAAAGGTATGTGTTTTAGCACATACCAGTACTCGATAAAATACTAGAAATGTATAGGCATCCTCAGAACCACACAGTTCAATCAGTTGCCCTATTTCACGACCTTTATAAGATAATGGTACTCGATAAAATACTAGAAATGTATAGGCATCCTCATAACATGGACAATCATAGTTTGGAGTATTTCGTATGCTTTAATGTTTAAACTTTTATCAAACTGTAATGTAATTAAATGCCTTAATGTTTGAACTTTTATCGATCCGTAATGTAATTCCGCATGCTTTAATGTTGGGCGTTTATCGATTTGTAATGTAGTTTAAATACGCTTTATTTAATGTCTAAACTTTTATCGATTAATTTGTAACGACATAATTCGTACGCTTTTATATTTGAACATTTATCGATTTGCAAACAGACTCAATCATCTGCTTGTAATGTAATTCGATTTGTAATGTAATCCGCTTTGTAATGTAATTCATATGTATTTTACACTTGTTATTTGACATTAATCATCTTCTTGTTAAATCCATATCCAAACACCCCTTTAAAGACTGGAACAGAATGAAAAATATCACAATTAACAAACACGAAGGCAAACCTTTTATTTAAAACACACAAGAGTTCTCAAACACATATCTTTCATACAAACTCAAACGAAATAACTTGACAAGCAAACAAAACAACTCAAACGAAACAACTCGATAAGCAAACGAAACAACTCGAATGACACAACTTAACACACGACAAAAACCATAAAAAAGAGTGGTAGGTTCCATAAACCGTTTGAGCACTCCTCTTCCGGCGTGTAACCAACCATTGTTATGTGTGTTTTGTGAGAATAGACGATTGGTTTATGTGTGTTTTGTCGAATAGAGGATGATCGGTTAGGTTATATATAAGTAAAAATTTGGCGGGATAAAATTGCAATGTGGCGAGATAAATTGGTGGCAACACTTTCGGCGGGGACATGTCCCCGCCAAAAGTTTTTATTTTGGCGGGATAAAGTAAATGTTTGGAGGGAAATTTTTTAACGAGTACTACTCTGTCCCTGCCAAAAGTTTTTTTATTTTTGGCGGGATAAAGTAAATGTTTGGAGGAAAATCTTTTAACGAGTACTACTCTTTTGGCGGGGAAATGTTCGCGCCAAAAGTTGGCGGGAAAAAAAAGCGAGAACAATGAGCAGGTTATAACTTTGGTCAAACTTTGGTCTATATCAACTGGACTTTTGGCGGGGACATGTTCCCGCCAAAAGGTTGCGTTGATTTTTTCCTAAACGGCCAGCCATTTGGTATGCAAGTTTTTGGTCGTTTAGCGACTTTTGGTGAGGACAAGGGCGTCCCCGAAAAAAGGTTGGTCTCCCGTTCTTCTTAGTGAAACTCTATCACAAGTAAATGTTTGGTTAAGTGGTTGAGGTGCTAGTTTGTTAAGTTTGAGACCCCCATGTTTGAATCTTGTAGGTGCCAGATTTTTAAATTTAATTCCGAAATTTTTATGTCATGCTTAGCCTATTATATAGTGTAGGATTAGATTGTCTCACATCTACTCTTACATGCAAAATTTTTAATAGTACGTCATTTTAGCAATTACTCTATAAGTTATGTCTCTTTGTAATAATACTGGTTCGTGATTTTATAATAACATCGTTAAAGTCGGGTCCGCTTTAATATATATTTTGTCTACATCATATTATTAGGTGTTTTTTAGAGGTGCAAATGGTCTAATTTTGGCTACTTCATAAATGATTTGAGTACATTTAGCCCAATCTTTTTATGAAATTGGCACATATAGTCAATTGAAAACTTAAATAGGCACTAACGGGTGCATATTTTTTTTCTCAATTGGAGAACATTACGATCGTTTTTAAAGAAAAAATTATACATATGATAGATTTAAGATTTTACATATAAATAAGATATTACGTTTAAAGAATTTATTTATTTTTAAATATTTTATAAAGCAATTTGTATAACATGTGCTTGTTTGGCGTGCTTGGTTAAGCCGAGCCCATTCTAGCCGTGCCGTTTTATCACGTGCTCGTGCCCGCCCGCCCGTTCGTTTTGCCACCAATCTTTGTTTTCTATTAACTAACTAATTAGTTCTAGAGTTAGCAATAATTTGATTATTTTTTTGATAAAGAGTTATACCTGGTGAAAATGATTTGATTCTGTTCACAAATCACAATTAAGAGGGTTTCACTACTTATAAATTAGTTTCACTAAGAGCCTTCGGTACCATGCCCTCTTTATTGCGTTATTCCTACGTGGCAAGGGCTTAACGCGAGTTATGATCCATGTTATGATACCGAGCTTTCAAGTTAAGGGCAAGCGTTGTTACCACAATAACACCACGTTAAGGTGCATTGCTAATTAAAAAAAATTACATAAAACCCCTTAAACGTCTATATATTTGAATTTCCAAAATAAAACCGTTACACTTTTGGCCCATGTCGTTACACAACGGCTATATGCATTAAAACCAAAAAAATAAAAATAAAATTTAAACCTTTAATAAACCAATATAAATAACCAACTAATACATAACTTTTTTCACACTTCCACAACTCAAACTCATATACATATACTTCCTTTCTAACAAAAAAAAAAAAAAAAAAAAAAAAAAAAAAAAAAAAAAAAAAAACAAAACAACTTTTCTTTCACAATGGATCTAAATCAAATTCTTTGAAGAAGATAAAAGTTGGTCCGATGTAGATGATGAGGCCGACTTTTACATTATGATGGGCGCGTCAGAGTATCGGCAACATTTAGAACAAAGCGGCTCGACCTCGTGTGAGCCGTAACCATATCTACAGTGAGCGTAAGATTGCAAGAAGAACGTTTGAGGAACGACTACTTCATTCAAGGTTGTAAGTATTGAACGCGAATTTTGAAGAAGATTTCGTATGAGCGAAACTATTTCTAAAAATAGTTGAAGGTATTGAATCTTATACTTGATCCTCTTCCAAGTAATTTTGCATTCTTTAGTGAGCACCGATGCTACTGAATTCGAATAGTATAAGTGTTCTTATGAGGTGTCTTTTGCCGCCATCGCCACTGGCATATGACACCGCATCGGATGCGCTTGATGAATATCTGCAAATGGGTGAGCATACTACTCGTGATTGTCTTGATAATTTTAACAAGTGTGTTATAGAACTGTTTATGCTTGGAGTATTTAAGAAAACCAATATTTGCCAACATTCAAAGTATTTATGAAAGACATGAGCGGT
>CM040246.1:211746340-212002105 GCA_022545495.1 Chrysanthemum lavandulifolium
CTTTGATTATAGAAACTCTATGTTTTGGATAGTTTACAAGACTTGAAAATACTTGAGAAAAACTTAGAAAAACTTATCTATTACAAACTATCATGGTTTCTTATAGGCAAGAAACCACAATGAGCGTTGACAATTTACGCCCTAATACTAACATAGACTAAGCATGCATCTAGACAAGAATGCAACTAATCATATTGTTTTGTTAATCATCGTGTTTATTCCGAGTAAGCTCTACATAAACGGCGCCAACCTATCTTTAATACTGACCGACTTTTGCTCTATCTTGAGCTTATCTCTCTACGTGGTTCGTGACTTTCGTGACAACACAATATACCTTTAACACTTCTGTTGAAGTATAACTGGCGTAATCCATTATTCTTCTGCGGATGCTTGGCGATAATCGATGTTTACCTTAATTCCCAACAATGTCCTCATTCATACATCGATGATGAGTGTGTAAATACTTATCATTTTTGTACAAAATAAAGCGCAAAATCATCGAAAACACTCAGAAACACATCAAAATGATCAAAATATCACAAATCAGTGTTTTATGTGTTTTAAATTCAAAAATATCAAAATCATATGAAAAACATATCAAATTTGCAAAAATTGCAGTTTTAGTCCCTCAAGTTTCAAAAATTGTCAAAAATAGTCCCTGAGCCAAAATTTCAAAAGAAAAGTCACCAAAGGTCTTTTTAAAATCATAAATTGTCATATTTAGTCCTTTGGTGAGAAATCTAAAAGTTTTGAGAAAATCACAGTTTAGTCCCTGAAAATCCAAATTGGTCAAATTTAGTCCTTGGGAATTTCAAAAATGTCAAAAACTAACCCTTGGATTATTAAACTTGGCAAGACCAACCCTTGACTACTCTTCATAAGTTACATATTTGGTCCCTCAGTTTGGAAGAATTACATGTTTGGTCCCTTGTTTTAACAATTTCACAAACCATCCGGACCCTAATTGTTATCCAAGCCCAATCACTAACACCCCTGGCCCAAAACCTTACCCGGTCCAATACCCCAACCCGACACCCAAACCCATGATTTAAATAATACAAACCCGCCTTTCCCTGTCCCCCCCCCCCGACCATCCTGTCTGCCCCTGCAATCCACCACCTCTAGCCACCAAAATCACCCTACTATACATCTTGTCTCCCCCCTCCTCACCAACCTTACAACCACATTAAATGCTACCTCTTTCTTATCCCAGATATCCAAAACAGATTTTCCCGCCAAAACAATCTAACGACCAAGATTGCTCAAGAGGCATCCAAGGGTTCATATTCATGCTGGGATTTGACCAAGAGAGAGAGAGAAGCACTTTTGAGCTTATAAGAAGCCAAGAGGAAGGATAGAGAAGGAGTTAGTTTTTAGTTTTTAAAATGTATGTTGAATTTCAATTTCTTAGTCTAAATTAGCTTTGTACTTGTATTTTTAAGTTCCAGTGTATTCAAATTAATCATTTCAGTGTATTGCAACTCAGTTTAAATCTCAATTCAAGTGTTAGTCACAATTTCATGTTTCTATGTTACTGTTGGAATTTTCAATATCCAACTCTGATGAATAAGCTTCAAAAAGCTTATTTATAAACTCAAGCAAGCTCAAACTAGCTTATCATAGCTTTTGTGAGCTCACTTTTAAGTTTCAAAGCAATTTCCATCAAAGTTGTTAGAAGTCAACAAAAGTCAAACTTGGAGCATAATGGGTGCAGAATTGGAATGGGTTGATTTAAAGTTGGAAATGGGTTGACATGGAAGCAGTGGGTTGAATAAATTAGGATAGTGTTCTTTGTTTCATATGTGGCAGGCCATAGTGGCCATTGGACAAATTGTAAGCACTTTCAATGATCTTATGCATAATATGTATTTGTAGTTTTAATTAGCTAAAGCCTGTTCTAAAAGTAGTAATTAGGTTAAGTTAATCTAGTTTGATCATTTGTGTATGCTTAGTAAGGTGTTATTTCATTTAAATTTGCAAATCAATATATTAAAGGGTGTTTGGCTCAACTAGTTTAAGCTGTCATTCAAGTCTATGCGATTGGATGATGTTTGTTAGTTCAAGTTTCTTTAGCTCTAGATAACTCATTTGAGTCATAATCTTGTACTGTTAGTGCAAAAGTCAAAATTATCTCAAAATCTACCTCATCACAACTTGTTGTTGCTTTTGGAATTGCAAAACCTTATGCGGTGTTTAAAAGTCTTACTCGATTGCTTATTTTGTGTTCATTTCATCATAAGAGATTAATATCGGTCATTGAATTGGGTCTAAATTTCACCAAAGTCAAATGGTAGCGGTTTTCAAAAGTCAAATGTCAAAAAATTGGTTTTATGCAGATATTGTAGCTTCTGCATAGGATTCATTCAAGGTTTTGAGGTCCTGATTTTTGGTCTACAAATAGTTTACTTGGTTGTATTTGAGCTCCCATAACTGTTTTTAGCTCAAGTACTTTGGATAAGCTTGGGCATAAGCTCAAAGTGAGCCTCAGTTGCCCTGCACCAACTCAGTATATACTGAGTGGTTTTCTCAGTTTGTAAACAAGCTTGCACAGAGCTTGTATAAGCTTGTTAAGGTCTAGTTTTTTGGTCACAAGTAGTTACCTAGGTGTAGTTTAAGTCTTAATAATTGGTTTGTAGTTTGTAGCTTATTTGGGTGCTTAAGACTGCAAGTTGATACAATTTCTGTTTTTAGCTTAATATCAAAAACATCAAATCATGATATTGAGATATTCGGTGGTTGTAGTGTGTTGATTTAAGTCTCATTTGGTTACTTTTGGTATTCCATAGTTCCTGTTTTCAAAGAGGTTGTGATTTGCTCTTTTGCTTATCAAGTGCTTATTTCAATAAGCACTTGGTGATCGATTCATTTTCTTCCACATAGCATACTGTTTTTCCATTTTCATAGCTTCTTAACATTATTTTAGAATTTTCTGAAATTTTCAGCTTTTTCCTATTTGTTTTGCTATTTTTCTTGATTTTAATTAGTTTTAGCACTTTTAATTAGCAATTAATACAAAAATTCGTAAAAGGTTCCAAAAATAATTTTTAATTTTCTTAGACTTAGATAAATATAAAAGTAGAAAAAGTAATTTTCCATATTTTTCATAGTTCATTTGGTAATTTTTAGTGATTTAATTAGATTTTAATAGTTTAAAATTCATAGAAAATAGAAAAATAGTCATAAAAATACAAAAATAGTTTTGAAAAGTCTATTTTGATATTTTAGATTTTTCAAAGTCTTAATCTTATTTTTCTAGCCTAATTTCCTATTTTCTTATATTTTAGGTAATTAATTATTAGTTAAAAATAGTTTTTAATTAGATAATTAGTCTTAAAAATAATTTTCTTTTTCTAAAAAGTTTCTTTTATCATTAGGTTTATAAAAATGTCATTTTCATATTTTTAGGGTTAATATTGACTTAGTTTCACTTTTTATTTTGTACGTCGGCGTAGATTTTAATTTCGGCCAGTAAAAACATAAAACAAAAACATCATTTACTTTTAGTGATAGCGTTTATTTAATAGATTTTATCTTTTGATTTCCTCTCATTTGCATTTTAGCCTTTGTATTTGTTTGATATTTACGTAGTTATAATCAAATCATATATCCTTTTCGTTCAAACTTCTCGATCACTATCGTTGATTGATCCATTGCATAGCTATTTGGGACATAACGACCCGGGAGACCCTATACTCCTCCGATCTTCATTGATTTCGTGCTTGAGCTGTTTTAAGTTTTCTTACGCTGCGTGAGAGAACTTGAATGGTTTCTTACAAGATCAAATTTTAGGCGCCTTGCGGGAGTTGTCCGATTTATCTTCCGTGTAGCATTAGTTGTTTGAATCCTCACTCTTTGTTTATATCATCCATTTCTCTATATATATATCCATATTTTCTTCTAAAAATCCAAAACCCAAAACGACCAAAGCGTATAAAACACAAAAATATTTTTCCTTTTGTTTCTATATATGTATCAAAATAAAAATACAAAAGAATCGTCGTTTTCTTTAATAATAACTTAAAAGATTACCACGAAAACCAAGGCGGTGCACTACCTAACTGGGGTGCGACCATAATAAGTTCGAACTAAAGATTTAAAACTTGCCTTTGTGTCCATTGTGATTGGTGTACCTTTTCAAAAAGCCATTCATCTTGGATTATTGGTTAAGTTCCTTGTTGTTTTGCCGCGAATTTGTGTTAATTAATTTTGTTGTGATATCGACCTTTCGTAACCAAAAACCCATAAAGATTCTCCTCACCCCATTTTTACAAACCGTCTTCATAATTCTCATTCTCATCTCGAAGATTTTCATAATTCCATTTCTCTCCTTAACTCGAGTTTCCTTAGAGTTAATTCTAGTGTATCTTTTCGCTCTTCTAGATCTGTAAGCCCATTTCGTGAGCTTGTCAAGATTCCAAGGAGGCGTGTTCGCAGACTTCTCTCCATCGATCGGATCGAGATCCGGACTGCTCGCACTCCTTCCGTTATCATGGCGGATGAGATTCCTATGTGAGCTTCTCCAAGCACCCATCGACGGGTATGGAGATGCTATCGTTGTACCGACCATCGTGGTGAAAACTTTGAACTCAAGACCGGTTATCAATCTTGTAACCTCTAATCAATTCTTCGGTTTTGAGCGGGCGATCCTCATGCTCATATTCGATGGTTTAACAAGATTGCATCTACCATCAAGTATAAGAATGTCCCAACCGATGATCTTTGTTAAGCTTCTTACATTCCCATTTTCTCTTGAGGGCAAGCCGGATTGGCTTGAAAACAACCCCTCAATCAATAGAGACATGGAAGATCCGTGAAGAAATTTGTGAATGAATTCTATCCACCTTCCAAGACCACGAGTCTTAAAATGAAATCATCAAATTCACTCGAAGTTTGATGAATCCTTTAGTGAATCGTGGGATCGTTTCAAGGAATTGCTTCGCAAATGTCCTCACCACGGTTTCTCGAGTTGATGCAACTCGACACTTTCTATAATGGGTGAGTCAATCGACCAAGATTCTCTCAATTCCTCCGCGGAGGAAATTTCCTAAGCAAAGCTGTCAAAGAAGCTTTGGCGATAATCGAAAATAAGTCTAAAGTCCGCCCGCACTAAGCAAGCGGTTGTTTCCCAAGTCGGTGTTGGACCTTCTTCTTCTTCATCGCCTGGTGAGTCGGTCTAGCACCGATGCTAAGATTGATAAACTCACGGAAGCTATCCAAGCTTTGGTTCTCTCCAATCAAAGAAAGTCTCTTTTCCACAAACTTCACCTCCTGAAGTTAAGAAAGTGGAAGTCTGTGTTACTGCGGTGGCCCCATGCTTATTATAAGCTGATGGCCACCGATGGTAACCCCTTTCAAGCCAATGTTGTGGGCGGGATGTCTAATCAAGGAGGCAATCAAGTATCGTGCTCTGTGAGACCCGAACCACCGTCCTAACCACTACTCGACCTCCCGGTTTCAATCAAAACCGTAATCAAAATCGAATAGACCGAACCAAGGTTTTCAAAACCAAGGTCATTTCAATCAAAACAACGGTTTTCAAAATCGAATCAAAATTTCCAACATCAAGGAAATTACAATAGAAACCTGTGTCGTGGAAATTTCAACCAAGGGTATTATCATGGCAATAATCCAGGAATTTTCAAAATCAAGGCCCTAATCCTAACAATAGAGGCTTTAATTTTCTGTGCAAAATCAAGCCATTGTCCCAACCGCCCATCATCCGATGAGTTGTTGAAACAATTCATGAAATCCCGTGAAGAGATGAATCGGTTGTTGGTTAGCCGATTAACGACATCAAGAAGTCTTTAAATGATCGACCCTCGGGCTGTGTACTTTACCTAGCAACACGATCGCTAATCCGGAGGGGCGATGCAAAGGCGATCACAACGAAGTGGTGCTTCTTATTCGGACCCGCTGCTCCTACTACCTCTTCTTCTCTCTTGAAGGTAGTGGAAAGCGAACACGAGGCGACAAAGGACAAGGAACTTCCTACTAATAACGAAGTGCCAATAATGTCCATCCTCGGGTTGTCCCCAAACCCAAACTCGAGTTGTTTTGAACCTCCGGTTGTTGACCTAAATCCAAAACTTCCATTCCTTACCCTTCACGGTTACATGAGCAAAAGCTCGAGAAAGCTAGTCATCGATGGAGAAATTCTTTCAAATTTTCCAAGAACTTCACTTTGACATAAGCTTCATGGATGCTATCATGTTGATGCCCAAGTTTGCATCCACTCAAACATATGTCGAGCAACAAAGAAAAGTGCTTGAAATGGCTAAAACTCCTTTGAATGAGAATTTTCGTTAGCCTTGTTAAAGAAGCTTCCCGAGAAGCTAGGAGATCCCGGAAAATTTCTTCTTCCTTGTGTTTTTCTGGGATGATTGAATGCTTTGCCCTTGCCGATCTTGGTGCAAGCATCAACGATGTCAGATTCGTGTGGAAGAAGCTGCCCTTCCTAACTTATTCCCACCGCATGACTCTTGAGCTTGCGGATCGATCTATCGCGTCCTCTCGGCATCGCCGAGGATGTATTTGTGAAAGTAGGAAAGTTCCATTTCACCGACTTCGTTGTTTTGATTTGATGTCGATCCTAGAGTTCCCTCATTGTTGGGCGGGATTCTTGAGGACGGGCCGTGCTCTTATCGATGTATTTGAGCAAGAGATCACTCTCGTGTGGGTAATGAAGTCGTTACCTTTAACCTCGATCGGACTTGAGGTCCTCCTCAAATTATGATATCGAATCGCTTAATCGTGTCGATTTAATTGACATTACTCGTAAGAGTACTCTCAAGAGTTTCTTGGTTATCTTCATAATTTCGTGAGTGGGAATTCCAATTCCACCACATCTTCTCATCCTATCATTGCCGACTCTTCCCTCTCTCACCCGCTTGAGGAGGTGACTTCCCGGAAGAGATCGATGCATTGGGTTATCGATGAATCAATTCTCACTGGAATTGATGGTGTGTATGATTCGGAGGGGATGTTCTCTATCTTGAGCAGGTTGCTCAATGAAGATCCATTACCCTCACTCCTCCGAAAGAAATCACGATTGAGGAAATCAAATCGAAGGCAATCATCTATCAAGAATTCCCGAGGTTGAACTTAAGGACCTACCTCCTCATCTCGAGTATGCATTCTTGGAGGTGATGATAAATTACCCGTTATTATTGCTAAAGACTTGACCGAGGAGGAGAAATCGCCTCATAAAAGTCTTGAAGTCACACAAGCAAGCAATTTCTTGGAAACTCTCCGACATTAAAGGTATCAACCCGAATTTTGTACTCACAAAATCTTAATGGAGGATGACTTCAAGCCGAGCCCAAAGTCGAGAAGGGTGAATCCTAAGATTCATGAGGTTATCAAACAAGAGGTTCTCAAACTTCTTGATGCCGGTTTGATCTACCCGATCTCGATAGTCCTTGGGTCACCCATTCATTGCGTTCCTAAAGGGTGGCATTATGTTGTCACAAATGAAGAAAACGAGTTAATTCCAACTCGATTGGTTACGGATGGCGTGTGTGCATTGACTATCGAAAGTTAAACAAGCCACCCGTAAAGACCATTTTCCTCACCCTTCATGGACCGGATGCTTGAGAGATTAGTGGAACAGTACTATTGTTTCCTTGATGGTTTCTCGGGTTACTTTCAGATCCCCATTGATCCACTGGATCAAGAGAAACCACATTCACCCGCCCATACGGACGTTTGCCTCTGACGTATGCCTTTTGGCTTATGCAATGCTCCGCACGCCCAACGTTGTATGATGGCCATTTTCCACGACATGATCGGGAAACTATGGAGGTGTTTATGGATGACTTCGGTCATTGGGGACTCATTTCAGACTTGTCTCTCCCTTAGACAAAATGCTTAAAGGTGTGAAGACACCAATCTATGTCTAAACCGGGAGAAGAGCCACTTTATGGTCAAAGAGGGCATAGTCCTGGCCATAAGATTTCAGAACGGGATTGAGGTAGATAGAGCAAAAGTTGATGTCATTGCTAAACTACCTCATCCCACTTATCAAAGGTGTTAGAGTTTTCTAGGTCATGCCGGTTTTATCGTAGATTCATTCAAGATTTCTAAAATCGCCCGACCTATGACCCATCTTCTCGAAAAGATGCTCCTTTATCTTCTCTCCGAGTGCATCGAGCTTTTGAAACACTTAAGAAAAACTTACGGAAGCACCCATTCTAGTTGCCCCGATGGGATTTACCCTTGAGCTCATATGCGATGCAAGTGACTTTGCAATCGGTGCGTCCTGGGCAACGAAACCAAACATTTCCGGCCGATCCACTACGCGAGCAAAACTATGATCGAGGCTCGGACTCATTACACCACTACGGAAAAGAATTATTAGCGGTGGTGTATGCGTGAGAAGTTTCGCCATATCTTATCTTGACCAAATGCGTGGTGTATACGGATCACTCGGCACTCAAATATCTCTTTGCAAAACAAGATGCAAAGCCGAGGTTGCTCGTTGGGTTCTCCTCCTACAAGAAATTGATATCATCATCCGTGATAAAAAGGGTGAGAACCAGTGCAGGATCATCTGTCCGATTAGAGAACCCTCACCAAAATGTGTTCGAGAAAAGGAAATTAATGAAACTTTTCCTCTCGAAACACTCAATATGGTTTCTTTTCGGAGATTCTTCTACCCCATGGTTTGCAGACTTTGCAAATTACCATCACGGGTAACTTTATGGTGAAAGGGATGTCGTCCCATCGAAAAATAAATTCTTTAAAGATGTGAAACATTATTTCGGACGACCCTACTTGTTTAAAATCATGCGGATCAAGTCATCCGCGATGTGTATATGGTCGGGAAGCTATTGACATTCTCAAAGCTTGCCATTACGGACCTCTTGGGGACATCATAGCCCCAACTACACCGCCAAGAAGGTGTTTGATTCTGGATTCTATTGGCCCATCGATCTATAAGGATGCCCATGAATTCGTTAAAACACCGTGACGCTTGTCAACGTCACGGAATATCTCTAAAGGAATGAAATGCCAAAGCGCCATTCAAGTGTGTGAGATTTTTGACATCCGGGGCATCGACTTTATGGGGCCATTTCCTTCTTCTCACGGAAATAAGTACATACTCGTGGCGTTGACTACTTGTCAAAATGGGTGAAGCTAAAGCCTTACCCACCAACGATGCCCGAGTTGTTGTGAAATTCTTGAAATCTCTATTTGCTAGGTTTGGAACCCACGAGCCATAATCAATGATCGTGGTACGATTCTGCAATGACCAATTTGCAAGAGTCATGCAAAAGTATGGTGTAACTCATCAGACCTATCTGCGTATCACCCACAAACAAGTGGGCAAGTGGAAGTTTCTAACCGGGATTAAAGAATCTTGGAGAGGACGGTTGGTGAAAACCGTGCCTCTTGGTCGGATAGGTTAGATGGCGACTGGGCCTTCCTGACAATGCCACAAAACACCCATCGGTGCACTCATACAAGCCGGTGTACGGAAGGCGTGTCATCTTCCAGTTGAGCTTCGAGCACAAGGCATCTTGGGCCTTGAAGCATGCTAACTTTGACATTCGAGAACAAGTGATCATCGGAAAGTTCAAATGAATGAATTAAATGAACTCGTGATCAAGCTTCACGAGAACTCTTTGATCTACAAACAAAAGACAAAGAAGATTCATGACTCAAAATCAAAACCGCGTTTTCAACGTTGGTGATCGAGTCCTTCTTTTCAATTCAAGATTGAAGATTTTCTGGGAAAGCTCAAGTCCCGTTGGTCGGTCCATTTACTATCGCTAAGGTTTATCCTTATGGCACCATTGAGTTATCTCAACCCGATGGTCCTAATTTCAAAGTAAATGGTCATCGAGTGAAGCATTATTTTGGCGAGGACATTCCATCCATGGTTGTCCGGATCTTCAAACTTTCCCCATGAACCAATGAATGCGGGATCGAGTCAAGCTAGCGACTCGGTAATCAAAAAAAGCATGCCATATGGGTTTTCACCATATTTACGTCTTCTTACCTCTTTCTACCACCCTAGTGTGGGGGTTGCCCACATGTTTCAAAAAAAAAAAAAAAAAAAAAATCTTCTTTCTAAATCATGGCCGTAGTATTTCCTTTTCGTTCTTTGTTTCGGCATAACCGTGCATTTTGAATATTGAGGCAATATTCATTTCTAAGTGTGGGGAATTCTCACGAATTTTATCATATAATTATACCAATTCCCTGCTTTTGGCCAAAATTTTTTTTTGGAGCAAGTGTTCTACACTTTCTCATTTGGTTATCAATCGCCATGTACGTAAGACAAAAGGATTTGCTAATCCAGAGCAAACGGCTCTTGGTAAAGATACCTCAAATCCGTTGACGGTTTGCAATTTGCCCAAAATTGTATGGTATTCGACTCACCATATCCTAAAAAGTGAAGAGTCACAGCCCGCAAGATTATGGCTTGTGGTAAAGGCGTGGAAAACCATAATTGGTAATCACTCACCAAAGATAATATTGATAATTTATCTAAGAGTTGGCTAGTCCGAGGGGTGCAACTACGGTAAAGACAAATCAAATCCGTTGGAAGTCGGTGGTTTGCTCAAAATCACATGGTTATCGGTGTACCATGGTTCTTACTTGGCTGAAACATTTGGCTACTCCGTAAGTAATGGCTTTTGGTAAAGAGATTAAAATCCATTATGTTTTCTCAAATCATTGCTAGGGACTAGCAATATCTCGATGTGGGGATTGATGAGTGTGTAAATACTTATCATTTTGTACAAAATAAACGCAAAATCATACGAAAACACTCGTAAACACATCAAAATGATCAAAATATCACAAATCAGTGTTTTATGTGTTTTAAATGCAAAATATCAAAATCGGATGAAAAACATATCAAATTTGCAAAATTGCGCTTTAGTCCTCAAGTTTCAAAATTGTCAAAAATAGTCCACGAGCCAAAATTTCAAAGAAAAGTCACCAAAGGTCTTTTAAAATCATAAATTGTCATATTTAGTCCTTTGGTGAGAAATCTAAAAGTTTTGAGAAAATCACGTTTAGTCCTCGAAAATCCAAATTGGTCAAATTTAGTCCTCGAATTTCAAAATGTCAAAACTAACCCTTGATTATTAAACTTGGCAAGACCAACCCTTGACTACTCTTCATAAGTTACATATTTGGTCCTCGCTTGGAAGAATTACATGTTTGGTCCCTTGTTTTAACAATTTCACAAACCATCAGGACCCTAATTGTTATCCAAGCCCAATCACTAACACCACCGCCCAAAACCTTACCCGGTCCAATACCCCAACCCGACACCCAAACCCATGATTTAAATAATACAAACCCGCCTTTCCCTGTCCCCCGACCATCCTGTCGCCTCGCAATCCACCACCCTAGCCACCAAAATCACCCTACTATACATCTTGTCTCCCCCCTCCTCACCAACCTTACAACCACATTAAATGCTACCTCTTTCTTGTCCCAGATATCCAAAACAGATTTTCCCGCCAAAACAATCTAACGACCAAGATTGCTCAAGAGGCATCCAAGGGTTCATATTCATGCTGGGATTTGACCAAGAGAGAGAGAAGCACTTTTGAGCTTATAAGAAGCCAAGAGGAAGGATAGAGAAGGAGTTAGTTTTTAGTTTTTAAAATGTATGTCGAATTTCAATTTCTTAGTCTAAATTAGCTTTGTACTTGTATTTTTAAGTTCCAGTATTCAAATTAATCATTTCGGTTGTATTGCAACTCGGTTTAAATCTCAATTCAAGTGTTAGTCACAATTTCATGTTTCTATGTTCTTTGTTGGAATTTTCAATATCCAACTCGATGAATAAGCTTCAAAAGCTTATTTATAAACTCAAGCAAGCTCAAACTAGCTTATCATAGCTTTTGTGAGCTCACTTTTAAGTTTCAAAGCAATTTCCATCAAAGTTGTTGAAGTCAACAAAAGTCAAACTTGGAGCATAATGGGTGCAGAATTGGAATGGGTTGATTTAAAGTTGGAAATGGGTTGACATGGAAGCAGTGGGTTGAATAAATTAGGATAGTGTTCTTTGTTTCATATGTGGCAGGCCATAGTGGCCATTGGACAAATTGTAAGCACTTTCAATGATCTTATGCATAATATGTATTTGTAGTTTTAATTAGCTAAAGCCTGTTCTAAAAGTAGTAATTAGGTTAAGTTAATCTAGTTTGATCATTTGTGTATGCTTAGTAAGGTGTTATTTCATTTAAATTTGCAAATCAATATATTAAAGGGTGTTTGGCTCAACTAGTTTAACTGTCATTCAAGTCTATGCAGTGGATGATGTTTGTTAGTTCAAGTTTCTTTAGCTCTAGATAACTCATTTGAGTCATAATCTTGTACCTGTTAGTGCAAAAAGTCAAAATTATCTCAAAATCTACCTCACTGTCAACTGTTGTTGCTTTTGGAATTGCAAAACCTTGTCTGGTGTTTAAAAGTCTTACTCAGTGCTTATTTTGTGTTCATTTCATCATAAGAGATTAATATCAGTCATTGAATTGGGTCTAAATTTCACCAAATTCAAATGGTAACTGGTTTTCAAAAAGTCAAAATGTCAAAAAATTGGTTTTATGCAGATATTGTAGCTTCTGCATAGGATTCATTCAAGGTTTTGAGGTCCTGATTTTTGGTCTACAAATAGTTTACTTGGTTGTATTTGAGCTCCATAACTGCTTTTAGCTCAAGTACTTTGGATAAGCTTGGGCATAAGCTCAAAGTGAGCCTCAGTTGCCCTGCACCAACTCAGTATATACTGAGTGGTTTTCTCAGTTTGTAAACAAGCTTGCACAGAGCTTGTATAAGCTTGTTAAGGTCTAGTTTTTTGGTCACAAGTAGTTACCTAGGTGTAGTTTAAGTCTTAATAATTGGTTTGTAGTTTGTAGCTTATTTGGGTGCTTAAATTTGGACTGCAAGTTGATACAATTTCTGTTTTTAGCTTAATATCAAAAACATCAAATCTGTGATATTGAGATATTCAGTGGTTGTAGTGTGTTGATTTAAGTCTCATTTGGTTACTTTTGGTATTCCATAGTTCCTGTTTTCAGCAGGTTGCTTGATTTGCTCTTTTGCTTATCAAGTGCTTATTTCAATAAGCACTTGAGTGATCAGTTTCATTTTCTTCCACATAGCATACTGTTTTTCCATTTTTCATAGCTTCTTAACATTATTTTAGAATTTTCCTGAAATTTTCAGATTTTTCCTAGCTGTTTTGCTATTTTTCTTGATTTTAATTAGTTTTTAGCACTTTTTAATTAGCAATTAATACAAAAATTGGAAAAGGTTCCAAAAATAATTTTTCAATTTCTTAGACTTAGATAAATATAAAAAGTAGAAAAGTAATTTTCCATATTTTCATAGTTCATTTGGTAATTTTAGTGATTTAATTAGATTTTAATAGTTTAAAATTCATAGAAAATAGAAAAATAGTCATAAAATACAAAATAGTTTTGAAAAGTCTATTTTGATATTTTAGATTTTCAAAGTCTTAATCTTATTTTCTAGCCTAATTTCCTATTTTCTTATATTTTAGTTAATTAATTATTAGTTAAAAATAGTTTTTAATTAGATAATTAGTCTTAAAAATAATTTTCTTTTTCTAAAAGTTTCTTTTATCATTAGGTTTATAAAATGTCATTTTCATATTTTAGGGTTAATATTGACTTAGTTTCACTTTTTATTTTGTCGTCGTAGATTTTAATTTCGGTTTATTAAAACATAAAAACAAAAACATCATTTTACTTTTAGTGATAGCGTTTATTTAATAGATTTTATCTTTTGATTTCCTCTCATTTGCATTTTAGCCTTTGTATTTGTTTGATATTTATGTAGTTATAATCAAATCATATATCCTTTTCGCTCAAACTTCTCGATCACTATACGTTGATTGATCCATTGCATAGCTATTTGGGACATAACGACCCTGGAGACCTATACTCTCTGATCTTCATTGATTTCGTGCTTGAGCTGTTTTAAGTTTTCTTACGCTTGCGTGAGAGAACTTGACGGTTTTGCGCGCATCAATCGATCACGAGATGTTTATCAGTCTAAATAAAAATTGTATTCAACATGTAAGTTCAAAACATAATGGGGAAATATTAACTCGGTTAACCTCAAAGCAAAAACATTTTTCAGTCAGCTTTAAACCACAACCAAAACCCCTCAAATGAACCCCTTTTTTCGCAGAATAATCATAAACCCCAAAACACCAAATCCCATCTTTCATGATATAGACATGTTTTGAGGAGAGTGTACACTGTACAATGGTATTCTCTTTGTATAACAAGGACAAACATTCTGCAGCCACATGCAAAGAGAATGTTTATATCATGAACAAGCCACCCAAGGTATGGGATTTTTGAGTCATTGTACACTCATACAAATGGGTCAAAAAGGTCAGGATGAGTCGGGTATGCTTGAACCGACCCATGAACATGTTATTGTTTTTTAGATTACACATGATTGAAGTGTTGAATTTGATCACAAACCTGCATTATCACAAAAGTGAAAGGTGATGATTTGATGCATTTGGTTGATTATTGCCCATTAGACCCGGTCGGCCCATTTTGTTGGTTTCCATTTTTTAGATCTTTTTGCTTATCTCGTTGACTTGTTAGAGGTTAAATACGTTATACATACACATGGGTCAAAATCGTCACCTTTGCTCAAGCTTAAATTCATGAACAGAACCTAACCGGGTATCCTCATGACCGTTTACAACCCTTACCATTTTGTAACAATTCATTTCTAGATCAGTACATAGTTATGATATCTCACTTGTAGCTCAGGTCGACATTAACCGAGCATCTTGTCTCTCCAATCCTATGGTGGCACCGTGGCACCCATTTGCACGTTAATGGAACAAATTGATGTACTACTATAGCCATCAGTTGATGTAACACAATGCGACAATGGTGTACTCATCAGTAAATGCAACATATTGCTGTACTTAGTGTACTTATCAATCAAATTACGGCAATGAAGCATTAAAATTACAAGACGTTATGATGGCAAGAGAGCAAGATCCCTTTTTAAAAGAAACACCAACTTCACATTTTACTTCGATCTAATGTTAAAAATGAAAATTGATTCAAATTCTGAAAAACAGGCAACCAAATATATGACACATGATCCACTGCAGTTAATAACTGAAAAAAAATAGAATACAAAAAGACCAGAAAAAATGTGAGTAAAACCAGTAGCCTGATCTACTTTTCTTGTTAAAGACTTCGCGATGGAATATTATCGTGAAGCAAATTTCGGCAGCACGAAACCTGTCCTGTTCCAAAAGGTACATCAAGTGGCGACTGGAAGTCATCATAGATCAACCATCAAGATGGCTCAGCTGTTTGCAGATTTTGCCTTTCCAGCTGTGTTTTCTGTTTTTAAGATGGTTAGGCATCTTATTGGGTAGCTTGTATGATTATTTTACCTCAGAATCTTAGTTCATTTCAAGCAATGTATTCCAATATCTTGAATTGTATTTGTGTAGGTTTTTGAGTGTTGATGTTATTAACGGATCAAGGATGCACACCAATTTGCCATTAAGATGAATGATGAATGCCATTATTTTAGACCAGGATGAAAGATGAATGATGAATGTTAGGGAAATGATGATTTGGGGAGATGATGACGAGGATGAAAGATGAAGGGGTAAAATATAAATGTGTTATAAAAGTATAAATGTGTATGGACTAAAATACCCTCGACTACAAAACAAAAATCAGACTTTGACTTTGTCAAAGGACTAATTTGGCATTTAAAGGCCATGTTTTGGACCTGTGGCGATGAAAAGGCCGAGTTTTGTCCCATCATGATGCTTTGGTACAAGTTTAGGGACCAACGGTGTATTTTAGTCTAAAATATAAGTAACAAAAGTTACTTGAAAGTGTTTTAGAAAAATGATTTAGCTTTATGTAACTAGTTTTACTAGATGTAGTATTTTTGAGTATCTGGTAAAATATTTGTTTAGCATAATGAGTTATAAAACAATTGTCTTGAAAACTTACATATTATACTTTCTCGCTAAAATGATTTTATGATCGTTAGCAACAAAACATTGAAAGACCGTAGAATATAAATAAACGTTTTTACGGCTTATTTGTATTAACAAATCCTTCTCCTCTTCCTCTCTTGGTCGTTTGATAGATCACACACAAAATGTTTTTGAAAACCCTTTTGGTCGATCACCTAGTCGATCGATCTTAAGGTTTCCAAATCCTTAGTCGACTCTTGGTCAATTTAGGGATTTACCTAGTTTTGTGTTCTCCTAACTTGCATAGGTTCGGAGCCCTAGTTCTACCTGTGCAGTACTGGTGGATACCTGACGTTGTCCTAGTGGTGATATTCATGAAACCCTAAGAAGAGACCGTGAAGCAACAGGATCAACAAGAAGGGGTTCTGTGCGGATCAAGAAAAGCTTAAGGAGCTTACGCGTAGCAGGAATACCAAGTAAGTAATCCTAAACATCCTTTTATGTGTTATATTAGGTTATATCCCTGATTAGAAGATCTGAGTATTTAGGTTTTGGTCTGCACGGATATATGTGTTTTTTTTTCGCTGTACACATTTTATAGCCATGCGGGTGATCACCAGAACCCTACAACTTACATATTAAACAAACAAGATTATATAATTTTCTGAAAATAAACATAACCCTTAAATTCATACAATTTGGGGACATCCATAAAACTTTCGTCCTGGGTCCTGATTTGTCCATGATGTTTTAATTACTACATGTCTTTCACAACGACATCTAACTATTTTGTGGTGTTAGATGGGTGTGTTAGTAGGGGTGTTCACGGGGCGGTTCGGCTCGGTTCGGTTAGAGATTTTAACTATCCATCAGGGGGCGGGTAGTTCATTTTACTATCCGAAACCGAACCGTACTAGACGGGTAACCGGACATGCGGGTACCCGAAATGAGCGGTTACCCTGTTCGGGTCACGGTTAACCATTTTAAAAAATTAATCGAATTGAATCGGATGAACAATAACATAATATGTCAATTGTAGTAAAATTAAATATTTAAGTCATAATAATGTTGTTTCGTCGCAATAAAAGCATTCAAATTATCATATGTAACAAAATAACTAATACTACTTATTGGATGTTTATAAGTATGATCACTTTAATCATATGTAATCCATGGACGTTAGTAAATGATCACATTAGGTAAGTAAAAATTCGTTATACGATAAAAGTAATGCAATAAGATATATAGTTAATACTTGTAAATTTTTAAGAATGGTTTGTTGAAACCTATATGTATATTATAGGCGGTTCGGTTCGGTCCATGGAGAAACAAAATACCATTTCAACAAAACCAAGCATCACATCATTTGTCCTCGATTATACATTGCCCGATCACCTATGTAGTATAATTCAGAAAGATTATGTCATGAAAGAAACAAGCATCTTTTCAAACTTCCTAAAACAATCTTCATTCAAAGCAAAGCTTTTAATTAGATAAATTATTCATGATGTTAATACAAATAAAGCCGTAAAAACATTTATTTATATTTTACGATCTTCTAATGTTTTGTCGATAACAAACGTAAAATCATGTTAACGAAACAAATAAAATACGTAAATGGTTTGAACTAATAGTTTCTAACATGTTCACATTTTCACATAAAACACTAAAACAAGTATAAGTGATTTTATGATTTAAGTAATATATATGTACAAAACTAGTGTTTACATATTGGGTAAGCATACACTTAAACTAAGTATACTAAAAGGGGTAAAACAAGTATATACTAAATGGGTAAAAACTAGCAAATGGTATTGACCCATAACCTATGGTTTTATATATACCACTTAACCAAGTTCATTGTATCTAGAAAGAAAACCATGGATCAACCCATAACCCATGACCCATGACCCATAACCAAAAATACCCATGGGCAAAGAGGAGGCGTTCCACGGATCCTCGGCTTTGTGCTAGCGGATCCCAGTGGAAGGATCCGTGGGATCCGGGAAGCAATGAGGATTTTTCCTCTATAAATAGTGAGCCATTTCTTCATTATATCTCACCCTTTCCAATACACTTTCTCCCTCGAGTTAAATCTCACTAACCTTAGATCCAAGAGATCTATGTTTGTAGTTTTGTTTTTGTGTGATCTTTAGGTTCCTCTTAAAGGCAAGATCACCACCTTTGAAGTCGAGCAAGCTCAAGTCCATGAGTTGTCATGCTTCCTCATCATCAAGGCTATTGAAGTCCTCTTGTTGATGGTCTCTTTCTTTCTTCAAAGAAGTGTAGTGTTGAAGACATTAGTGAAAGATGTCTCAAGTGTCAAGACGAAGATATTAGTGAAGGGTATCTATCATCTATAGCATAAGCACTTGTGGTAGGTGCTTAGAAGTCAAGACAAGAATCATTAGTGAAAGGTGCTTCGAAGTAAAGACACAAGACATTAGTGAAAGGTGTCTTGTAGATCTAGTCAAAGGCATTAGTGAAAGGTGCCTTAGATGTACATTCGATATGGTGTGTGACAACCCGTACTTTCAGGTCATTTCTCGACACAATTCATGTCTCATTATTTCAACATTTATCGTAAACTTGGTTTACGTGTTTCAAATTCGCGTAACCTTAAAGGTTTAGCGGCGAATTCATGATCATAACATCACGTACATTTCATATGGACTATGATTAGTCTACATTTCATTGACATCATGTGCATCTCATTAGTACATTCATGACATTTCATTTCACATGCAACGCGTAATTTTTATATTTAATAATCTTTATCGCGTGAGTTATTATTTTGAATAATTAATCCGTTACTTTCAAAAATGATCCCGATGTATTTTTAAACTTACATTTAGTTCATAAAAACTATATTTTTAGTTTTCCTAGTGTTTCAAATTTATTTGGTACATAAATCGTTAAAATTAAATTATTACGTCGTTTTCTTAAAAATTATACGATAATTATTTTTATCACTCAAATTTCACAAGGAATGTATTTTTACAATTTTTATTATCTCAATACATTCTATTTTGACCTATTAAAAACTTACTTGTACCAAAAATTTCCATTTATCCTACAAGTTACAAATTTCTACAACTTACTTACATTTTCCTTACAAATTATGCAAAATATATACAAGTATAGTTTTAAAAAAAAAAATACAAAATATCTACATCCCTCCCCCTTGGCCGACAAGGGGAGGGTGTATTAATTGATTGGCATGGTTGAGATTGTTAAAAACCTTACACTACCTAAAAGTCTTACTTAACACATTTTATCATTCACTTCATTTCATTTTCTTCAAGTGTTAGAAAAAAATATTTCTCTCTTCTTTGGGGCTTCTCAAAACCGGCCACACATCAAGAGATCAAAGGGGATCAAAATTTTCAAGTTCAAGTGTTATAATCAATCTAGTTTATGCTCTTTATATGGTTTTGAAATAAAAATCAAGAGTATTTAGGCTAATCCTTGTTACTTTCACCTCATCATTTTCACTTGTAAGCATGTTTTTATCATTTTCATATGTTTCTTTTCATTTTTGGAGCAAGTATGCATGATATGTGATTTATACCATTTTTTCATGATTTTAAGAAGTATATATACATATTTGGTCATCCTATAAATATTCCCATGGTATTCTTTGGTCTTGATGGTGATTAGGAACCCATGACACCCTAAGAAGGTGTATGGTAGGATTAGATTAGCTTTGGAGTTGATTTGAAGGGATTAGAATAGGTTTTGTCCGAGAAAAACTATTTTCAATACGTATAAAATTATGTTCTGTCCTTGTTTCATTTTTCTGGAAAATCCGACAGTAAGCACGACATTTTGGCCTTGATATTTAGAAAATATACTTTAAAACGAATCCGTGGCCGCTTGAACGGATTAAAACGGACTTATAACGAAGAAGTTATGAATTTTTAAAGTTTGACGACGAAATAAATAGTTTTCGAAATTTCAAAGATGCGGTTTTAGTTTGTTCGGGTCAAAAGCGAGCCTTAAGCTTCACAAATTATTTCGACTAGTCAAAAATATATTAGTTTACTTGATAATGAAGCTAAGGACATATTATCGTGAAAGCGGTTTAAAGCGACAAAGATATGCACGTTTTCATAAAGTTGCCGTAACTTTTATTTTACGAAAAACTATATTATTTTTACGTTACAAGTGTTACATTAGTCAGAATGACCATGTTTCTGTTGTTTTAACCATGATGTGAAACTTTTGGAACGCAATTGTCTTCTAGTAAAATCAAGTTCACCGCCATATTTTTCAAAACAACAAGCCGTTTGTATAGCGGAGTCATAATAAATTAATTACGGTTGCTCAAACTTGGCGAAACTCATTTCTCGCACAACAATTAGTCAAAATCACTATCTTTAACCCTTGATATCTTTATGATCGAGACCTTTTGACTGAAAACTCCTGAACCGAAACTTCTAGATATCGATACAAACTTTCCAAAACCGTCGAGTTCGTTCTCTAACGATCTCACGACACCGCTTTTACGACTAGTTTTCGAAGCCATTTTTGTTAATTTCATGAAAATTTCGGACGACATTGTTTTGCGACGAAAAGTGGTAATTTCACCAAAAGTCATTATAAAACCATTGTAGGATGACATTTTGACGTAAAACTTGTAAAATGATTTTGAAGGGTCAAGGCGTCAAAAGAGTATTTTTCGACGACGAGTAATATTTTTTAAAACCGCAAATGGTATAAATAACATCGACATGCATGCATAATATTACATTGCAACTCATGACATATCATATCATTCGTAATAGGTCCCGGTTGACGCATTACATTATACCTCGGTGTACTCACTTTTGCCATTATTCCGTTTACCAAGTGAGTTTTCATAGCCCGTTTACATGCTTTCGATTATTTTCAAACCCACGGGAGAATACATTGCACTACATTTTTTTTGTACGATACCAAGTATGTTAAATTCATTACATTGCTTAAGTTACCGTGATTTGCCAATTTGAAAGTCCCCATTACGAACATGAACCGTTAATCTTTGAAGCGAGGATGAGTGGATAGATCTATCGAGGGTGACGCCTCCATCCGGGTTGGTGAATCCCAACCAAGCAAGCGGATGCATTTCATTTGATAACATTACGGAGTTGTCGCAAACACTCTGCGGGGCATACATTATTGAACAGTCTAGTTTGGGGTCATGGGCTTAGAGCAATTGTAACATTATTTTCGTGTTGGATGGTCATGCCCGATCTATACTTGTGTAGTCGTATAAAACATTTATATAAACCTATGATTTCTCACCAACATTATTGTTGACCGCTTTTAGCAATGTATTTTCGTGTGGCGAGGCATTATCATCATGACATGGTTTAGGGACCTACATTTTGAGTCAAGCGTCGACTTACATTATGTACATTATAGCACTTTATTTCAAAACATCGTTTGGATTTGTAACACAATTGTATTTCCGCAAACTTTGTAAACCTTTTGGGACCGATGATGTACTCTGAATATTTTTATGAAATATCCAACGATGTGTTTTTAAAACGACACTTTAGGTCGTTCAATATAACTGTGATGTGGTGCTATGACAGTCAATCCCCAGGAATTCCATTCCGCTGCAAAACAGGTAAATTGGGGGTGTGACATGGTGTGTTTCGATGTACTAGATAGACTAGCATTAGA
The DNA here is from genome assembly GCA_022545495.1 of Chrysanthemum lavandulifolium. Classification (NCBI taxonomy): domain Eukaryota; kingdom Viridiplantae; phylum Streptophyta; class Magnoliopsida; order Asterales; family Asteraceae; genus Chrysanthemum; species Chrysanthemum lavandulifolium. The sequence goes on from CM040246.1 coordinate 211,767,981, forward strand.
TCCAAGGATATTGATGTCCTTGATGATGTTGTAAAGGAGTAGATCTCCTTTGGGATTAGTTGTTGGTGTAGTGTGGTAGTAGTTCCTCCATTTCAATGGAACTAGGTGCTTAGCCTAGTACCTAATAAAGGGTAGGCGACGTTGTGAAGGTGTAGTTCACCTAAGGTGTGAAAGAACTCGGTGGTTAGCCTAGCACCAGTATAAAGGGTAAGCGACGTTGTGTAGGTGTGGTTCGCCTTGGTGTGAAAGAACTCGGTATTTAGCTTTGTCTGGGAAAAAGATTAAGCGGCGTTGTGAAGGCTTCTCCGCCATAAGGATATTGGTGTAGTGTTTACAAACTCTCGAGTAGGTGACTGGGAGTGGAGTAGGCAAGGAAGGTGTCCTTGTAGCGAACCACTATAAATACTCGCGTTGTGGTTTTGTGCTTCTTACTTTTATCTTTTCATTACATATCTTTATATGCTTGTCTATCAACATCCAACGCACACAACCAAATAGATTGATATAAGTCGATCTAAATAGTTTAAAAGGAAGTTTTAATTGGTAAAACTATTCAACCCCCCCCCCTTCTAGTTTTCCACAATTGGCATCAGAGTTTCGTTACCAAGTTTCTTGAAGTATATTGTACTTTAAAAACTTGATACGATCCATGGTTAATTGAAAACTACAAAGAAGGTTTTTCATAAAAACAAACACCATGTCTTTTAAAACTATACGATCCATGGTTATTTTTTTTTTTATTTAATTGCACTAATCTTCCTTGTCATGTTGATTAGTCAAAGCTCATACCCACCAAGCTTAAGGAGTCGCTTGGTAACAAGAATACCTTCCTTAAGAAGGTATCTTAAACGCAAAGGAGCGGGAATAGTCTAAGTGACATTTGCTGTGTCATTTGTAAAGACATTCCTAAGTGCGCTAAAGGTATGATTTTCTTTTACTTTGCTTGATAATTAAGTATACCTAGTTTTATTTCACATAGGTTGCATCATTGACCCTAGACTATAGCTACATCATCATAGCATCTCATCATTTCATCATAGTACATGTTCACTTATCATGCGGATTCACTTACATTTGATTCGAGGTTATTTACTTTTATTTCACATCGGTTGTCACAGACATGTCTTCAGATTCTCACCCTATTACCATATCATCGGACTCTAGCTCGGATGATGTTCCAGCTAACCCCATCATGGATGATGTTGCATCACATTCCACTGAGATTGTATCCTCCATTGGCTCTACTGCAGCCTTCCCACTAGTCATGACCGACACTGAGACCGAACCCTTCGAGGAGGGCGAAGTCGCACCCACACCTCATATTAGCCCAGCTCATAACCCGATACACCTACCACCATCACCACTTCCAGCACCATCATCACCATCTTCATCATATTTTCTTAGGGATCCTTTACCTACGACAGACTTGCCGCCCAAAAAGCGTGCTCGTTTCGATATCCCTACACCACCATCCACTGAGCCCGAGCCACCTGCTAGGTTTGTGTTAGGAGAGAGTTCTAGGGGCTGCTGCTGTGACCTTCTACCGAGGCATTAGGGCCCGTATTGATGCTCGCAGATCTGATTGATAGTTTGACGCGACAGTTGGAGGAACTGTCGGTAGATAGGATTGAGCCCATCACGAGGAGGTCGAGGTTTAGTGCTAGGCGGGGTTTCGATAGACTTAGCTTATCGAGTATCCAAGATAGATGATAGAGGATAGAGAGCATATCACGGAGTTGAGGGCGGAGATGCCGAGTTGTTCGGCGAGCCGAGATGACTCGGGATGAGTTTGTTGACGATCACGGAGTTATCTTTAGCCCATGAGTATTGTTACTGCGGTCGGATTAGTGAGATGAGGAGTTTGATTGCTAGTTTGACTACTCAGGTTCGTGATCTCCAGGATCGAGCCGGCTGAGCACCATGAGGTGCCTTATGTAGACTTGTATTATGTATAGTTTTGACCATTATTATCCTAGTCACGAGGTGTGTGACGTAGTTTAAAGAACTTGTTGTCTTTTGGTTGTTGTACAAACAAATGTATCAAGTATTGACTCTACTATGTAGGAATGGTTTTATTATGTATGATATCGGTCCATGTAGGCCGAAATTTTCATGTATATTATCCACGTGTGTTGTGATTATATTTGTGATATTTCGTTATTGTTCCGTTGTGATTCCATTTATCTTTATGCATGTTGTGGTTGTGGATATATTTGTATGATGGTTGTTTCTACTTACGAGTTCTCATGATTGTTTCATCTTGTGATTTTGAAGAGTTATGGCATCAAGAAAGCTACGGTTGAAATGACCCAAGCGACAATTCGAAGTTAGTGAATGATAGCATTGCTAATGCTCTAAGAGTCGAAAGGAAGCGATGGGCTGCCTTTTCTGAGGTCATGGTCACTTTCAAGCCGCATAAGGCTACTTCTTTTCTTGGTAATGCAGGAGGATCAGGGGTTAAGAAATGTTCTTACAAAGATTTCAAAGTGGCGAACCCACCAAGTTTCGAGTACCGAGGGAGCTACGACCATGGTGCGATGGTTTGAAAAGTTGGAGTCGTGTTTTTGCTTTGTGCTGTCCGGATGATAGTAAAGTTAAGTTTGCTCTGAGCACATTACTCGATGGAGCGTTGTCTTGGTGGAATTCATATGCTCAACCGATTGGTATGGAGAATTCTTTCAAGCTTTCGTGGGAGGAATTTAAGGGCTTGGTGACTAAGAAGTTTTGTCCTCGAACAGAAGTGAAAAAGTTGGAGACGGAGTTCTATGAATTGGTCACTATTGGGTACGACATTGACACTTACATTCGGAGATTCCAGGAATTAGCCGCGTTATGCCCGTCGATGGTATCGGATAATGAAAAGTTGCTAGAGGCTTTTATTGGAGGACTTCCCGAGGTCATTCAAGGAGATGTGACATCTTTTGATCCACAAACAATCGAGGAAGCTATTCGAGTGACTCAGAAGTTGATGGCACAAGTGGTTAAGAGGGGTAAATACACCAACACCAACCGAAACAACAACAATAACCCCAACAACCGTTTCAACAACAATAACCGAGGCAACTACAACAACAATAATAGCAACAACAACAAGCGAAGTGGGACAACAAAGGGTAGAATGCTACTCAACAACCACCCAAGAGGCAAGAGGTTGCTAAGGTTTATCTTGGGTCAAAAGGAAGGAAAAGGATATTCGGGGTTTTGCGAAGTGTAATAAGTGTTTGAGTCATCACAATCCGGTCGATGTCACGATCCATGTGAGAAGTGCAAGAAAGTTGGTCACCGTACTAGGGATTGCAATGCACCACAAGTTACATGTTTTGGTTATGGGAAATTGGACACTACAAGAGGATTGTAAGAAGGAAAGAATCAAGCAAATCCAATCAAGGAGGTTTGGCTCAAGGAAGGGTTTACGTCATTGGAGGCGGAGAAGATAGGGAGGACCCGAATGTTATACAGATGCGTTCCTTCTCAATAATCGTTATGCTTGATTTTATTTGATTCGGTGCCGATAAAAGTTTTGTGTCCACTGCATTTGCACCTTTGCTCAACATTAAACCAACTACACTAGACATATCATACAACGTTGAATTAGCTAATGGTAGCGTAGTTAGCACCAACACCATTGTCCGCGGTTGCACATTTAATTTTCTTAATCATCCCTTCAACATAGACCTCATGCCCGTAGAGCTTGGTAGTTTTGACGTCGTCATCGGCATGGATTGGTTATCTAAGCATCGTGCAAAGATCATTTGTGATGAGAAAGTTGTTCATCTTCCTTACAACGGCGAAACTTTGATTATTCGTGGGGAACGAAGTGGAACTAGACTTAGTATCATATCGTGCATCAAAACGGAGAAATACATAAAGAAAGGTTGTCTTGCTTTCTTAGCCCATGTAACCGAGAAAAAGTCGGAGGAGAAGCGACTTGAAGATGTACCTATTGTCCGTGAATTTTCGAAGTTTTTCAGGATTTCTGGGACTTCCACCGCACGTCAAGTAGAGTTTCAAATTGACTTAGTGCCGGAGCGCACCGATTCTTGTGAGCACCTTACCGTTTAGCACCATCCGAAATGCAAGAGTTGTCTAATCAATTGCAAGAACTTCTAGACAAAGGATTCATTAGGCCGAGTTCCTCGCCTTGGGGAGCACCGGTCTTGTTTGTGAAGAAAGATGGATCCTTCCGAATGTGCATAGATTATCGAGAGTTGAACAAGTTAACGGTGAAGAATCGTTACCCACTCCCAATTGACGATTTGTTCGATCGGTTGCAAGGTTCTAGTATTTATTCCAAGATTGATCTCCGTCGGGTTATCACCGACGAGTTCGGAAGAGGATATTCGAAAGCAGCGTTTAGAACACGTTACGGTCATTCGAGTTTCAAGTGATGCCGTTTGGATGACTAATGCACTGCGGTATTCATGGATCTCATGAATAGAGTTTGTAAACCGTATTTGGACAAGTTTGTGATAGTGTTTATCGGCGACATCTTGATCTACTCAAAGAGCAAGAGGAGCATGAAGAGCATTTAAGGGCGATTTTAAGGCTACTCAAGAATGAGAAGTTGTATGCCAAGTTTTGAAGTGTGATTTTGGAACCACAAAGTGCAATTTCTTGGTCACATCATTGATAGTCAAGGACTACAAGTTGATCCCATAAAGATTGAAGCCGTGAAAGATTGGGCTACTCCAACGAATCCTACGGAAATTCGACAATTTCTAGGACTAGCGGGTATTACAGAAGGTTCATGAAGGTTTTTCAAGATAGCAAGACCTTTGACCAAGTTGACACGGAAAAACAAGAAATGCAGTGGGGAAAGAAACAAGAAGTTGCTTTTCGGTTGTTGAAGAAAAAGCTTTGCGGTACCGATTTTGGCACTACCGAAGGCATTGAGAACTTTGTTGTATATTGTGACGCTCGCGCATAAAGGACTTGGGGCTGTTTAATGCAAAATGAGAAGGTGATAGCGTATGCTTCTCGACAACTTAAGACTCATGAGAAGAATTACACCACTCATGATCTCGAGTTAGGAGCCGTAGTTTTGCACTCAAGATTTGGAGACACTACCTCTACGGTACAAAGTGCAGTGTTTACCGACCACAAGAGTTTGCAATATATTCTTGATCAAAAGGAACTTAACATGAGGCAACGTCGTTGGTTGGAGTTACTCGCGACTATGATTGTGAAATCAAGTATCACCGGGAAAAGCCAATGTTGTGGTGATGCTCTTAGTCGGAAAAGAGGCCTAAACCTTTAAGAGTTCGATCATTGGGAATGACGATTATTTCTCCTTTACCATCGAAAATCCACGAAGCACAAGTCGAGGCACTTAAGGAGGAAAACCGACCAAGTGAAAAGCTTTATGGAATGCCCGAGAGCGCAAACGGTTTTGTAAAAGAGCGGATGGAGTACTATGTTTCAAGGATAGAATGTGGGTTCCATTGTATGGCGGAATACGAATTGATTATGCATGAGTCGCATAAGTCAAAGTATTCTATTCATCCGAGGATCGGATAAGATGTATCAAGATCTTAAGAAGCTTTATTGGTGGCGAACATGAAAGCGGAAATTGCCACGTCGTTAGCAAATGCCTTACACTCTAAGGTGAAAGTCGAATACCGAAGCCGTCAGATTACTCCAACAACGGAAATTCCTCAATGGAAATGGGAGCGTATTACAATGGACTTTGTTACGAAACTTCCTAAGACATCGGAGGTTCGACGCTATTTGGGTAATTGTTGATCGCCTTACCAAATCAGCCCATTTCATACCGATTAGAGACTTATTCCATGGAGCAACTCACTAGACTTTATGTCAAGGAAATAGTCTCGAGGCACGGAGCACCGATTTCTATCATTTCCGGCGAGATAGTCGATTCACTTCAAATTTACGGAATTCATTGCAAGATTCGTTTGGAACTAGATTAGAGATGAGCACGACATATCACCCACAAAGCGGTCAAAGTGAAAGGACCATTCAAACGTTAGAAGATATCTTTGAGAGCATGTGTGATTGATTTTGGAAATGGTTGGGCTAACCATTTGCCATTAATAGAATTCTCGTACAACAATAGTTATCACACGGTATAAAGATGGCACCATTCGAGGCACTCTATGGTCGAAAGTGCCGATCACTGTTTGTTGGGCGAGGTAGGAGGCGCACAACTTCTTGGTCCGAGTAGTGCGGAAACAACCGAGAAGATCGTTCAAATTCGTGATAGACTTAACCGCGAGTCGGAGAAAAGTTATCACGGATGTTAGGCGCAAGGATTTGGAATTTCAAGTGGGCGACAAAGTTATGTTGAAAGTATCGCCTTGGAAAGGCGTGGTGCGTTTTAGGCGTGGAAAGTTAAACCGAGATACATTGGACCATTCAAGATTACGAGCCGAGTTGGTCACTGTAGCTTATCGACTTGATCTTACACCGAACTTAGTCATGTGCACAACACGTTTCACGTTTCAAACTTGAAGAAGTGTCTTTCGGACGAATCGCTCGTTATTCCATTGGACGAAGTTCAACTCGACGACAAACTCAACTTTGTGGAAGAACACAGTAGAAATCATGGACCGCGAAGTCAAGCGGTTGAAACAGTCGTATTCGATTGTGAAAGTTCGTTGGAATTCTCGGCGAGGTCCCGAGTTTACTTGGGAGCAGGAAGACCGGATGCGACGCAGTATCCTCATCTTTTCGCCGACACCGTTAGACCTAACAACGATTGAATTCGAGGACTGAATTCCTTTTGGATGGGCGAATGTGACAACCCGTACTTTCAGGTCATTTCTCGACACAATTCATGTCTCATTATTTCAACATTTATCGTAAACTTGGTTTACGTGTTTCAAATTCGCGTAACCTTAAAGGTTTAGCGGCGAATTCATGATCATAACATCACGTACATTTCATATGGACTATGATTAGTCTACATTTCATTGACATCATGTGCATCTCATTAGTACATTCATGACATTTCATTTCACATGCAACGCGTAATTTTTATATTTAATAATCTTTATCGCGTGAGTTATTATTTTGAATAATTAATCCGTTACTTTCAAAAATGATCCGATGTATTTTTAAACTTACATTTAGTTCATAAAAACTATATTTTAGTTTTCCTAGTGTTTCAAATTTATTTGGTACATAAATCGTTAAAATTAAATTATTACGTCGTTTTCTTAAAATTATCGATAATTATTTTTATCACTCAAATTTCACAAGGAATGTATTTTACAATTTTATTATCTCATTACATTCTATTTTGACCTAATAAAACTTACTTGTACCAAACATTTCCATTTATCCTACAAGTTACAAATTTCTACAACTTACTTACATTTTCCTTACAAATTATGCAAAATATATACAAGTATAGTTTAAAAAAAAAACAAAATATCTACATCCCTCCCCTTGGCCGACAAGGGAGGTGTAATAATGTGATTAGCATGGTTGATTGTTAAAACCTTACACTACCTAAAAGTCTTACTTAACACATTTTATCATTCACTTCATTTCATTTTCTTCAAGTGTTAGAAAAAATATTTCTCTCTTTCTTTGGGGCTTCTCAAAACCCACACATCAAGAGATCAAAGGGATCAAAATTTTTTCAAGTTCAAGTGTTATAATCAATCTAGTTTATACTCTTTATATGGTTTTGAAATAAAAATCAAGAGTATTTAGGCTAATCCTTGTTACTTTCACCTCATCATTTTCACTTGTAAGCATGTTTTTATCATTTTCATATGTTTCTTTTCATTTTTGGAGCAAGTATGCATGATATGTGATTTATACCATTTTTTCATGATTTTAAGGAGTATATATACATATTTGGTCATCCTATAAATATTCCCATGGTATTCTTTGGTCTTGATGGTGATTAGGAACCCATGACACCCTAAGAAGGTGTATGGTAGGATTAGATTAGCTTTGGAGTTGATTTGAAGGATTAGAATAGGTTTTGTCAAGAGAAAACTATTTTCAATACGTATAAAATTATGTTCTGTCCTTGTTTCATTTTCTGGAAAATCCGACTGTAAGTACGACATTTTGGCCTTGATATTTAGAAAATATACTTTAAAAGCGAATCCGTGGCGCTTGAGCGGATAAAAGCGGACTTATCGAAGAAGTTATGAATTTTTAAAGTTTGACGACGAAATAAATAGTTTTCGAAAATTTCAGCATGCAGTTTTAGTTTGTTCGGGTCAAAAGCAGCCTTAAGCTTCACAAATTATTTCGACTAGTCAAAAATATATTAGTTTACTTGATACGAAGCTAAGGACATATTATCGTGAAAGCGGTTTAAAGCGACAAAGATATGCACGTTTTCATAAAGTTGCCGTAACTTTTATTTTCGAAAAAACTATATTATTTTTACGTTACAAGTGTTACATTAATTTGTAACGACCATGTTTCTTGCGTTTTTAACCATGATGTGAAACTTTTGGAGCGAATTGTCTTCTAGTAAAATCAAGTTCATCGGCCATATTTTTCAAAACAACAAGCCGTTTGTATAGCGGAGTCATAATAAATTAATTACGGTTGCTCAAACTTGGCGAAACTCATTTTACGCACAACAATTAGTCAAAATCACTATCTTTAACCCTTGATATCTTTATGATCGAGACCTTTTGGACGAAAACTCTGACTGAAACTTCTAGATATCGATACAAACTTTCCAAAACCGTCGAGTTCGTTCTCTAACGATCTCGTACACCGTTTCTGACTAGTTTTCGAAGCCATTTTGTTAATTTCATGAAAATTTCGACGACATTGTTTTGCGACGAAAAGTGGTAATTTCACCAAAGTCATTATAAAACCATTGTAGGATGACATTTTGGCGTAAAACTTGTAAAATGATTTTGAAGGGTCAAGGCGTCAAAAGAGTATTTTTCGACTGACGAGTAATATTTTTTAAAACCGTAAATGGTATAAATAACATCGACATGCATGCATAACATTACATTGCAACTCATGACATATCATATCATTCGTAATAGGTCCCGGTTGACGCATTACATTATACCTCGGTGTACTCACTTTTGCCATTATTTCAGTTTACCAAGTGAGTTTTCATAGCCCGTTTACATGCTTTGATTATTTTCAAACCCACGGGGAGAATACATTGCACTACATTTTTTTTTTTACGATACCAAGTATGTTAAATTCATTACATTGCTTAAGTTACCGCATTTGCCAATTTGAAAGTCCCCATTACGAACATGAACCGTTAATCTTTGAAGCGAGGATGAGTGGATAGATCTATCGAGGTGGCGCCTCCATCCGGGTTGGTGAATCCCAACCAAACAAGCGGATGCATTTCATTTGATAACATTACGGAGTTGTCGGCAAACACTCTGCGGGGCATACATTATTGAGCAGTCTAGTTTCGGGTCATGGGCTTAGAGCAATTGTAACATTATTTTTACGTGATTTGGATGGTCATGCACGATCTATACTTGTGTAGTCGTATAAAACATTTATATAAACCTATGATTTCTCACCAACATTATTGTTGACCGTTTTAGCAATGTATTTTCAGTGGCTGAGGCATTATCATCATGACATGGTTTAGGGACCTACATTTTGAGTCGTGGCGTCGACTTACATTATGTACATTATAGCACTTTATTTCAAAACATCGTTTGGATTTGTAACACAATTGTATTTTCATAAACTTTGTAAACCTTTTGGGACCGATGATGTACTCGAATATTTTTATGAAATATCCAACGATGTGTTTTAAAAGCGAAAGGCGTTCAATATAACTTTAGGTCGTTCAATATAAGACATTAGTGATGTGGTGCTATGTATCTATGATAGGATCCATTTGTGAAAGGTGCTTAGAATTCCATTCAAGACTTGAAGCATTAGTGAAAGGTGCTTGAGTAAAACACAAGACATTAGTGAAATTGGGGTAGTGACATGGTGTGTTTGATGTACTAGATAGACTAGCATTAGATCCAAGGATATTGATGTCCTTGATGATGTTGTAAAGGGTAGATCTCCTTTGGGATTAGTTGTTGGTGTAGTGTGGTAGTAGTTCCTCCATTTCAATGGAACTAGGTGCTTAGCCTAGTACCTAATAAAGGGTAGGCGACGTTGTGAAGGTGTAGTTCACCTAAGGTGTGAAAGAACTCGGTGGTTAGCCTAGCACCGTATAAAGGGTAAGCGACGTTGTGTAGGTGTGGTTCGCCTTGGTGTGAAAGAACTCGGTATTTAGCTTTGTCTGGGAAAAAGATTAAGCGGCGTTGTGAAGGCTTCTCCGCCATAAGGATATTGGTGTAGTGTTTACAAACTCTCGAGTAGGTGACTCGGGGAGTGGAGTAGGGCAAGGAAGGTGTCCTTGTAGCCGAACCACTATAAATACTCGCGTTGTGGTTTTGTGCTTCTTACTTTTATCTTTTCATTACATATCTTTATATGCTTGTCTATCAACATCCAACGCACACAACCAAATAGATTGATATAAGTCGATCTAAATAGTTTAAAAGGAAGTTTTAATTGGTAAAACTATTCAACCCCCCCCCCTTCTAGTTTTCCACAATTGGCATCAGAGTTTCGTTACCAAGTTTCTTGAAGTATATTGTACTTTAAAAACTTGATACGATCCATGGTTAATTGAAAACTACAAAGAAGGTTTTCATAAAACAAACACCATGTCTGTTTAAAACTATTCGATCCATTCTTATTTATTTTTTTATTTAATTGCACTAATCTTCCTTGTCATGTTGATTAGTCAAAGCTCATACCCACCAAGCTTAAGGAGTCGCTTGGTAACAAGAATACCTTTCTTAAGAAGGTATCTTAAGCATAAAGGCGGGAATAGTCTAAGTGACATTCTTTGTGTCATTTGTAAAGACATTCCTAAGTCGCTAAAGGTATGATTTTCTTTTACTTTGCTTGATAATTAAGTATACCTAGTTAGGTATTTATATGATTATCTTTTGTGCAAATTACATGTTTTACATGAAGCTTCATTAGGAAGCCTTTTTCTCACATCGTGTTTTATTTCTTGTATAAAGTCGTGGTATATGAAACTTATGTTTTGTTTCTTTTAATCCAATAAAACAAAACACAATTTCAAAATTCCTCCTTCCCATATAAACTCCACAGTCGACCACTCTATCAAACCCTTACTTTTCAAATCTTCCAATTTCAAAATTTCCTCTCATTCAAAAACTTCATCTTCCTCCTCATTCCATCTCAATCGAAACCAAGAAGATCCGTCATCAACATGGTTTACATCGCTCGTGCTCATCGCCCTAACACTCATCGCACTTGTGTTCCCTATGATGAAGTTCACATACGGAGACATTTACTTTGTGTTGTTAATCTATATTGGGGTTATATACCCAATCCTTTGTATCATCCTTAGTATTGAAATGCAATATTATTAATCTAGTTTATCTAGGTTACTATTATGTGTTTATCATTTCTTTTGATTTATATGTTTTATATTTTTCGTGATACATTAGAGGTCATGTATGCATGCTAAAAGAAAATGTAGGATAAAACATACTTAGGTGGTATAAAAGCGTAAAACCTATGCTTTTATCAAATCATTTACATTACTCTTGATCCACGGATCCGGAAGATATACTATCCGGATCCCTTTTGTAAAGGAACCGTGGGATCCGTATTCTTTGGAAAAGCAGTTTTCATGCAAGACTAAAATCCACTAAAGTCAAAACATTGAGTAAGTTAAAGTGTTAAATACCATTGTTAATAAAATCTAGTAAAAACATTAGATTATCATAGGTTGATCACAAACATGTTCTCTCTTTAACTTATCATTTCTATAGGTTTAATTATGACGCATGAATATGTGTTTGATTTTTCACTCACTAGCGTCTACACTCCGAACATCTCTCTTGAGCCCAACACACCTGGCAATCATGTCCGTGGGTTCAATAATCTCGAAAACCGTCACTTCCATGAAGGACGTATTGTAGACACCTCTCTACAATTTGAAGAAGGTATCAATACCTCCTTCCGAGCCATAGGACTAGAATGTCTTCTTGAAATCAACGAGAAGATATGTCCAAGGTTCATAATGGAATTCTTCCATCAAGTTGAACTCGTTCATAACGAGGATCGCTCTCTATCTATTTGGTTTTATATCAAAACCAAAAGTTCACTCTAACCCTTGGGCATTTGATCATATCCTCCGGTTCAAACCATGGACAATGTGCCTTCACGAAGATTGGTCTCTTGATTCTCTCTTCAACTTTCGTGAAGAAAATAGTCCATATTGTTCACATACCTCTAGGAAGATTTAAATCCCATAATATGCAAACCTCGACCATATTACTCCAATCAAACATTATCTTCACACGGGATATCCGAGAAAGTACAAGCCTCTTGCACTCATCCTCGTGAAAATGTTTGGAGTCTTAGGAAATCGAGAAATTCTTCCGCTTGTTGTGCTCACATGTTGTCTTGTTTGCTCACACAACAACCATACAATCTCGCCTATTTCTTTCAAGGCGGTGCAAATCTTCAAGGCTCAAGAATAAACTCATCCCTTATGGAATGTTCTTGACACGCCTCTATCATAATGTTATGCACTTCCATCCTCGATTTCAAAGTCCGTTATGCGTACTTGTGAACAAGATGATGGAACCGCTAAACATATCTCTCATGAAGACTTTCTTCATTATTGATTCCACCAACACCATCAATCACATAATGATCCTCCTAGCGAAAACACTCAAGGAACCTAGTAGTAGTCAAATAGGATCAATTCTACTCTACTCGTGCTTTATCAATGTAATCCTATTTCCTTCATGAAATAAAACATCTTACATTTGATATCTTAGTTTTAGAACTCATTTAACTAATCTTGGAATATAATGCATTGTCAAGATCATTGCATACCTTTAGTAAAGGTTACGCCTAGCGAGATGGCGGATCCCAAATGTTGTACTAGATGGATCCCTATCTTTAGGGAACCGTGGGATCGAAGCAAACGAGAAAATGCAATTGCAAGCATTATATTTCAAACATATCCTTAGAACACCTCACACTAAGCTAAACATAGTGTATTAAGGCAGATTAAGTCCTTATCAGGATAGGTTGATCTTTCCAACTCATTCCAACTCACATAGATCACACTCTAAGATGTTCATAGATCTATAATTTTGTTTTAATCCATCGCTCTTCCGCTCTCAAAACTCACACTTCATTTTTTTACTTGATCCCTCACATCTAGTCTTAGAAGTCCTTCGATTATAGCTAAGATTGATCATAAATCATCCTCACCAAAAAATTGATCAAAGTTGATCAAATCCTAGTTTTTTCCATCTCAAAACCTTTAGGATATTTTCCAAAACACAATCCTAAGCCACAACCTGATCTCTATGATCATTTAGCTTCAATTGACACTCTCATCTTTAGTGTCATCCTTGCTCATTCATTGGTACTCATGAAAATTCCAAATCCTTCCATAAAAGACAATCATTAGCTAAAACACTCACCACCTTCAAAGTAGCTTAGCACCTCTTCATTTAAGACACTTAGGAAAATGAAACACTCAAGATGATATAGGTCTTAGATCTTAGAAACATCATTTCCACTCTTTCATAGCTTTGAGAGCCGGATCCTAGGATTAGCCTGGCGGATCCTCGAGAGGGAACCGTGGGATCGGATGACGATATAGGTCAAATCTTGCTAAAACAATCATTTCAACTCATCTTCTTAACTCAAACACTCCATCTCATCTTAAATGAGTTCCTATATCAGTCCAACCTCTGAAGTTGACTCTTGTGCATGTTAATCATCACATTCAATGAATCCTAGTGGCTTAAGGCTTAAATGCACTTGCCAATTCTCTTGGTTTATAAACCACTTTGTTAGGACCTCCATAGTCATCACTCTCACTCTAACTTTCGACTCTTGAAATCATTTCATCATGAGGAAAACCCAAGTAGTAACTTATCCACCAAAGAACCACCCATGAAAAAGTCTCGTGTTATACACGAAATCTCCTCAATGAATCATCTCCGTCAAACCAACAAATGATAGAATCCTTCATCATCCAATCAAACCAATTCCTAAAAGGATAGCACCCACAAAACTACCTATGCCAAACACCACCATACCTCCTAGGCCAAACAATATCATCTCCACTAAACCATCACCATTGGTTCCTAGAGCTATTTCATTTACTTCACCACTATCATCACCACACCTCTACAATTTAGAGGACTTGCCTCTAGGCCGTCTCATCCGCTTCCATGACAACATTCTCCTCATTAGGAGGAATAATGGTTCAAAATCAAGGTTTGAGTCAACACTTGCTCGGCTTCCTTTCGCCGTCTCCATTATATAATCCTATTTGGATTATGAGAAATCATCAAAGTCAACCACCGACCATATGGAAGTTGACACTTCTTTACCACCACCATCATTCTTGGTGAGGCATTCTCAAATGCACCTCCACCAATCCTTCATCGTTTGAAGCTCCACGAGCCACTTCACTTGATCCTTCGCATCAAGCCATTTCATTTCATCCACCACCACTACCTAGCCATGACAAAGATTGCTATCATTGTCAAAATGTTGAAAGTTTGATACATGAAATGCGAGAAGACAAGCGTTTCATGTTCTATCATCTCCTCGAGCGTTTCGTGAGATTAAACCTAAACAAAACTTGAGCTAGAAGAATTTTAGTGGTGTCCTAGCATCAGCGTTAGTTGGTCTAGAAATTCCTAGTCATGTATTGTCTATTTTCTTATTTTTAGAGTCATGTATATCATAACTCTTGTTTTATTAAATGGAATTACATGCTACTTGTTATTTTTACGAGCATATGTATTCATATCTCATTTATGTGATAACATTACTTGTTATATCACCTTTGCTTGATTTTAGTCATCGGCCAGACGGATCCTCAAATTGCCTAGACGGATCCCTACTAGAAGGGAGCAGTGGGATCCGTGAAGGCATAAAGTTTTTCTTTCTATCGACTTAAATCACATTTGCGGAAATTGTGAATTATACTTGTTTTCTAACCCTTGTTTTGCGGTTATTCAATTAACATGAAGAATTTGACACCTAAAGCTAGGGAGCTTGGTGTCAAAGCAACACGTTGCAAAATTACTTGCAACCTTAGATTTATATTTCATGACTTCCGTTGCAAAAATTGCAATCATCTAGGGGGGCACACCGTCACATAGGCGTAATTTTTGCAAAAGTTAGTTGCAAATGAACTAGATTAAATTAGTTTCTTGGCCCTTACTTAGGGATGGACTCGTCGAGGGAGAATATGACGAGATCCTTTCCGTTACTTGCTCTCTATTTTTTTTCTTTCACATGTTTTTCTTAAAAAGCGATGTGTTGCTTTCTTTCAAACACTTTTGTTTCGACAAAAGGGGAAGAAAGTAAAATTACAAATTCAAACTTTTACAATTTTAGCTTTTCCTTCAAATAATTTTATGTTTTGTCATCAACAAAAGGGAGATTGTTAATACAAATAAAGCCGTTAAAGCGTTTATTTATATTTTACGATCTTCTAATGTTTTGTCGATAACAAACGTAAAATCATGTTAACGAAACAAATAAAATACGTAAATGGTTTGAACTAATAGTTTCTAACATGTTCACATCTTCACATAAAACACTAAAACAAGTATAAGTGATTTTATGATTTAAGTAATACATATGTACAACAACTAGTGTTTACATATTGGGTAAGCATATACTTAAACTAAGTATACTAAAATGGGTAAAAACAAGTATATACTAAATGGGTAAAAACTAGCAAATGGTATTGACCCATAACCCATGGTTTTATATATACCACTTAACCAAGTTCATTGTATCTAGAAAGAAAACCATGGATCAACCCATAACCGATGACCCATGACTCATAACCAAAAATACACATGGGCAAGAGGCGTTCCACGGATCCACGGCTTTGTGCTAGCGGATCCCAAGTGGAAGGATCCGTGGGATCCGGGAAGCAGTAGGATTTTTCCTCTATAAATATTGAGCCATTTCTTCATTATATCTCACCCCTTTCCAATACACTTTCTCCCCAGGTTAAATCTCACTAACCTTAGATCCAAGAGATCTATGTTTGTAGTTTTGTTTTGTGTGATCTTCTAGGTTCCTCTTAAAGGCAAGATCACCACCTTTGAAGTCGAGCAAGCTCAAGTCCATGAGTTGCCATGCTTCCTCATCATCAAGGCTATTGAAGTCCTCTTGTTGATGGTCTCTTTCTTTCTTCAAAGTGTAGTATTGAAGACATTAGTGAAAGATGTCTCAAGTGTCAAGGCGAAGATATTAGTGAAGGGTATCTATCGTCTATAGCATAAGCACTTGTGGTAGGTGCTTAGAAGTCAAGACAAGAAGCATTAGTGAAAGGTGCTTAGAAGTCAAGACTTGAAGCATTAGTGAAAAGTAAAGACACAAGACATTAGTGAAAGGTGTCTTGTAGATCTAGTCAAGGCATTAGTGAAGGTGCCTTAGATGTACGATCGATATGGTGTGTTTCGATGTACTAGATAGACTAGCATTAGATCCAAGATATTGATGTCCTTGATGATGTTGTAAAGGTAGATCTCCTTTGGGATTAGTCGTTGGTGTAGTGTGGTAGTAGTTCCTCCATTGCAATGGAACTAGGTGCTTAGCCTAGTACCTAATAAAGGGTAGGCGACGTTGTGAAGGTGTAGTTCACCTAAGGTGTGAAAGAACTCGGTGGTTAGCCTAGCACCAGTATAAAGGGTAGGCGGCGTTGTGTAGGTGTGGTTCGCCTTGGTGTGAAAGAACTCGGTATTTAGCTTTGTACACTGAAAAGATTAAGCGGCGTTGTGAAGGCTTCTCCGCCATAAGGATATTGGTGTAGTGTTTACAAACTCGAGTAGGTGACTCGGGGGTGGAGTAGGGCAAGGAAGGTGTCCTTGTGGCGAACCACTATAAATACTCGCGTTGTGGTTTGTGCTTCTTACTCTTATCTTTTCATTACATATCTTTATATGCTTGTCTATCAACATCCAACACACAACCAAATAGATTGATATAAGTCGATCTAAATAGTTTAAAAGGAAGTTTTAATTGGTACAACTATTCAACCCCCCCTTCTAGTTTTCCACACATGAACATCTCTTTTTGTTAACACTCTATAGATACCTACACCATTCATCACTCACTCAACCGATAAGTTGAAATTTTTACCAGTTACTTTTTAGGAAAGACTTTTTATACCATCTATGAGGAGGATTCCTCGATACAAGAAAACAATGAAAGGATTTCAGAACTACCAACAAGGACTAGAAGTATGTAGTAGGATGATTCAAAACTCAACATAAAGCTTTAGACATTACGAGACATTCCGAACCACTATCTGTGGACTAGAAGCCAAATTATATCATTTCAAAAGTGCCAGCTAGACCGTGTTACAAGATTTAGTACAAGGCGAATATACACTAAGCAACACTGTAGAAATAAACCAAGTCTTCTAACTAAGACTGCAGAACATTCTATTAAACATGGCCTCAACAATATGTGAACTTCCTTACAATGAGTTTCTCTCAAAGGATAATTGAGTTAAATTAAGGTTATCGATATAAACTTCCCCTAAGGCATTGTGTTCTCTAGAAATTCCAGATAACCTCACTTCCATATCAAGATATGCAACAGGTCTGAACATATCGGACAATCAATGACTCTCCATCTACAAGTGAAATTAGAACAAACATTCTTCGACATAGTATGAGCTGATATCTATTTCTTGTTAGCATGATAACAATCTCAGTGATGAACTATTTTAGAAGCACTCAATATCGGAACAAATCTTGAAAATCAACCACCACACCACATCACTTAAATATTTAGGGTTTTGTGACTTGGCAACATAGAGCATGGAAAATTTTCGATAAGGTAAATTAAGAGAGACACCATCAAGCAATAAACATCTTAGTAATGGAGACTAAGCGCCTTAGGCAAGGAAGGCTCAAGTCATGACATTCGCTAGAACTAGAAACGTGAGGAATCACAACTGTTACCCTTAATCTATCCTTTACAATAATGCCCTTTTAGACAGACTTGACATTTTGGAATCAACTTCAATTACACCTAATATAAGGTAGCTGATTCACTTTAGACTTCTGACAATCATTTCAAGATTCCCGTGGAACCTACTAGGACATGAGTACAACCTATTATACTCAGCTCAATGGTCAGAGCGAGAGAACAATTCAAACATTAGAAGATATGCTCAAAGCATATGTGATTGTTTCTGGAAATGATTAGGCAAATCATTCTTCATCGAACAAGTTCCCTTACAACAATAGTTATCACATGAACATATTGACTGCACCAATTGAGGCACTCTATGGTTGAGGTGTCAATCACTTATTCACATGCCAAAATCAGGAAATTCCAACACACTAGTCCATAACTTATTCATGAAACAACAAAGAGATCGTACAGATAAAAAATCAGTTACAAGCAACAACAAATAGATAGAAAAGCTACGTCGATATCTGACGCAAAAATATTGGAAATGTGTTCCATAAGTCACAAACCATTAGAATTTCAAGTTGGCAACAGAGTTATGTTGAAAGTCTCATACCGGGAAGGCGTGAGTACGATTCGAGAAAACGGGAAGACCCGTCGACTCAAATATCCGCACCTTTTCACAAATAACACCATAGAAACCAACATGAACTGAATTCAGGGACTGAATTCCTTTTTGGGTGGGCGAATGTGACAACTCATAATTTCAGGCCATTTTACAAACTTTGAAAATTTCACTATTCATCTCGGGAAATTACTATTCACCGATTACTATTCATCATTTTACTATTCATCGTTTTTGAAGTCGGTTTGAGACTTTGAGAGGTTATTTCAAAATTTTACTATTCATGAAATACTATTCATTCCCGGAGAAAAATCACTATTCATGATTCACTATTCATCATTTTTCGTAAACTAGGTTTGAGTATCAAATTCAGCAATGTAGTAATGGTTTAGTGCGTATTCATGAAAAATCATTGAGAGCACTTCATATAGACTAGAGTTAGTCTACATATCATCGGTAATATCATTTTCATGTTAGTTCATGCATGGGTTTGCATTTTTCATTTACGTATATTTTCCTATTAAATAAGCTATCGCATAATCATTTATTTTGAATATTTGATCCGACACTTCAATAATTATCCGATATATTTTTATACTCATTTTAAGACTATATAAATTATATTATTATTATATTATGAGTTTACCCGATGTTTTAAATTTATTTTGTATTTAAAATTGTTATATATATATATATATATATATATATATATATATATATATATATATATATATATATATATATATATATATATATATATATATATATATATTCTGACGGTTTTAGTAAATTCAACTCGATAATTATTTATTCACTCAATTCTTACGAGAAATGTATTTTTATAATTTTTATGACTTCAATATATTTCATTTTGTCTCGTTAAAATCTATTTCTAGCTAACGCTACACTAAATACCTAATTATAATTACAAATTACACATTATACTTAACAAATAATACATTAATACATCAAAAATACCAAACCCTTCCCATTTTCATCCTATGGCCGGCCACCCCTTAGTCACTATGTAAAAATAAAATATCTTGCCTAGACATAACACATATACAAGTCTAGAATAGATATTTGCATAATACTTTCATGATACAAGATATTATTATCTTACAAACACATACTAGCACATACCATAAGGTGAAACAAGAAAGAAAACCTCTCCATCACCTCTCCATATTCGGCCAAGACCAAAAACAAAGCAAGAATCAAAAGATTTTCAAGATCAAGTGATTTTATAAACAATAGATTACTTCTATTTAGGTTTTGAAATAAAAACCTATGAGTATTTAGGAAACCTAGTTACTTAAACCTCATCATATAAGGGAGGTGATACTCACACCATATTTTTTTATTAATGCACCACAAATTGTGCATTACAGTATTGTACGGTACAAACTGTAATGCACAGATTGTGGTGCATTCATCAAAAAATGTGGTGTGAGTATCAATTCTCATCATATAACTAGTACGCTTTTCATGATCTTTACTAATCTTTCATAATCTTACTTGAGTTATTTTTTATCATTCTAGTAGAAATCATGCAAGTATCATATGTATTTATACCACTTTTAAGTGTTTTTATTACTTATAATGAGTTTTATTCCTCCTATAATTAATCCCTTGAAACATATCATTGTTGATGATGTTTAGGAACCCATGACACCCTAAGAAGGTGTATGGTAGGTTTAGAATAGATTTGGTGTTGATTTGAAGTGATTGAAACAAGTATTAAGCTAGAAAAACTATTTTCGACAACACTAGATTTGGGTCGGATCGTTTTTACAAAATCTGGAAATTTAGACAGGTCATGGATTATTTTGGGCTAGATATTCATAAAATATACTTTAAAACGAAACCGTGGCCACTTGAACGGGTTAAAACGGATTTATAACAAAGAAGTTACGCTATTTTCAAGTTTAACGACGAAAACTAATTTTCTGAAAAATGGTAAGCTGTTAAGGGTTATTTTAAGGGCCAAAATGAGTTTTAAACATTGTCTAAATGAGTCGATTTATCAAAAATATATTAGTATATATTAACACGAAACCAAGGATATATAAAACGTAGAAAACGGACTTATAACGACTAAGTTACGCGTTTTAAATAAGGTTATCGTAACTATTTTATACAAGTATAAACACTTATATATATTTCCTATTAGTCAAAAATTATTGTCATGATGACCATGTTTGGAGTCGTTTTCACATCGATAGAATACTTTTGAGAAAACTATGTCTTCTAGTAAAAGTGAGTTCACTTTAGCCTATTTTCCAAAATGTTCAACCGTCGTCAAGCGGAGTTGTAACGAATAATTTATGGTCACTCAAACTTTGCCGAAAACTAACCTTAAACAATATTTAAGTCCGACTACCCTACTTCATCTATATTTTTCTCCATGATCGAGACCTCTATGATCAAAAGTTAAAAGCTAAGACTTTTAGATAACGTTACAAGCTTTCCAAAACCATTGAGTTTGTTTTCTAACACTCGATATTCACTATTTTACGACTAGCTTTTCGAGGCCATTTAGCCATTTCCATGAGTTGTCAAATTAGATTGTTTTACGACGAAAAACTATAATTTCTTAATAAATCACTAAACGACTATCGTAGGATATCGTTTCAACGTAAATACTTGTAAAGTATTTTATAACTTGACAAGATGTCATAAACATATATTTCGACAATAAACTTCATTTTTAAAAATGTACGAGTGGTATGGATATCATATGAGTTTGCATGCATAACATGACATCATTACTTATATTAGAATCATATCATTCATAATAGGTCGCGGTTAGAGATTGCGCCTCATATCAGTGTATCCACTTTTGCCATCATATCATTGTATCAAGTGAGTTTTCATAGCCCCGTTGTACAAGTTTATAATTTATTTCAAACCTACGGGGGAGAATACATTGCACATCATTTTTATTACGATACCAAATATATCAAATTCATTACATTGCTTAAATTACCTCATTGGCAATTGAATGTCCCATTTCATAATCATGAACCGTTAATTACGGAAGGCGGGGTGGTGAATAGATCTATTGAGGTGACTCTCCATCCGGGTTGGTGGTCCCAACTGGTCAAGCGGATGCATTTCATTTAATATCATAATTTGAGTTGTTTGCCAAAACACTCTGTTGGGGTGAACATCATGATCGATCTAGCCCGGTGTCATGTGCTTATAGCAATTGTAACATTTTTATGTGGCATAATTGTCATACATGGCCTATACTTGTGGTAGTCGTATAAACATTTTCATAAACTCAATGAACTCACTCGACCTTTGTGTTGACACTTTTAGCAATGTATTTTCGGTATCTAAGGCATATACTTCATGGCATGCATGTGGACTTATCATAGAGTCGCGGTGACGACGTCTCACATTAGTTTCACGACTTTAAAACATCGTTTGGATTGTATCAAACTTACTTCCGTACATGTTGACTTGCATTTGGGACCTATCTTTTGTAAACTATGAATGTTTTATTATATCAAGCGATGTGTTTTCAAACGGCACTTTAGGTCGTTCAATATAAGCAGAATTGTGATGCTATGGCGGTCATCCCCGAATTCCATTCATTGCCAAAGCAGTAATTTGGGGTGTGACACTATTAATCTTGCGAATCTTATGTGATATTAAGGGTTGGCCTTACATACGTAATCGTTAAATGCATCCTCGCATCAAGATTAGCAAATGCAATGGTTTATACTATATTTGATACAAAAGTTTTAAGTTTTAAACAAAAGCGTATTCCCCCCCTACGTTTCACAATTGGTATCGAGCGGGTTGGCTCTTGTTTTTAAAACAAATTGTTTTCAAAGCAGTAAGATCCTTGTATCAAATTTTTGGTGAAGTCAAGCATAATATGAAAAGTGTTTTGATGATATTTTTCTCTTTGAAGTTTTGTTGTTAGATATCTTGTTAATCAAGCTTGAATAAAGGTAAAAATGGGTAATATAACTTCACTAAAAGTCTACAAAGGTTAAACCTTTTCGTCGGGTCAAAACATGCGTTTTTCTAATTTTGTGTCAGATCCGCGGATCCCTCAGGTTACACTGGACGGATCGCTCAAGCAAGGGATCCGTGGGATCCGTGATACAGAAGACACTTTTTGTCTGAATTTCAAAAATGCATAACTAATTAACCCTATGTCGTTAGAAGTCGTGTGATAACATCAAATAGTCCTAATATTAAGTATCAATTTCCCCCGATAATGCTCGTTATTTATATCATTTATATGGATTTACGCTTGTTTTCCATTATTTTCCACTTCGGGTAAATTACGAGCATTGGAGCTAAAAAGACGCGAAATGGAAACATTACTAAAGATTTATCACAGTATGCCTATTTTGAAGAAGTCTGACAAGATAACTCATCTCTCGCATTCTACCGTAACTATTGCGTGACCCAAAGTATACCAACTTATCAAGAGGTTACGGTAACTCTTCCCAAAGGTTCTGACGTAACTCCATTAGGTCAAAAGAGGTTCCACGCTATTATTTATGTCGTAACTTCTGCATCACTTACGACGTAACGAGTTTATTGAAGACTACGGGCGTAACCACTTATAAGGATTCTGCCGTAACCAGCGAGATCTAGTGCATTTACGAAGAAATAGAAGGTTCTGGCGTAACTCCTATATTAGTTACGCCATAACCCAAACTCGGCCTATAAATACCCAAAATTCCGACATTTCAAGGCATCCCATTCCACATACAACACTGACGAGCGTGGGAAAAAGCTCAAGGCGGTCTAGGGAGCATACGAGGTGTTTCGAGGGAGAAGTCACACCATTACAATAAGCTTTAGCGTTTATATTTCTTTACTTTCAATTCATGTATTTCGTACCTTTGAATATTGAATTGATTTGCATGATTAATATGAGCTAAGCACCCTTTGGTGCTAGCCTAGTTATGATTCCTTAATTTTTTGTTTGCGTTTACCTTTACTTCCGTACAATTATTTATAAGTGTATGCATGCATAGTTCTTTGGTAGTCACCCTTGGTTTGGTAGTTTTGAATGGCGGTGAGGCCAATTGCCTAGGAGATATGACCAACCCGACCCTAGGTGAGCAGGGCGAGGCAGGAAGGGTAAGATACGACCAACCCAGCGACCCTTTCTACTTGTGCGATTTGACCAAGCGATCACCTATCGTTTGGATGAACTTAAATTGGGGGTGTAGTATCTAAGGTCCTAACGGTTGGGCACTCACTATTTAGAATCTAGCATGTAGCGGTACTTAATGACTCGGCAGGGACCGGGAACAACAGGACTTATGACGCTACTGATTTTTCTGTGGTGGCATCTTTGCCGATAGGTTAGGCGAATTGACCAAATCTTGCCTCTCAATTTGACCCCACAAGTAATTGGAAGTAGGTGAGCGTAGACATAACTAGCTAGGAGGATTGACTAGGTTAGCACCACTATTCCTCTATTGATTTCCTTTACCATTTATCCTTTTATTTTATTACTCATTAGTAGTTTAATTAATTATATCCCTATCGAAACCATTATTATTCTCGTGACAATTAGACTTAGTAATAATCCAACACACATAGCTCTTGGGACGACCTCGACTTTACCATTTACTACACTACACACGACCGGGTACATCGCCCGTTAGTGCATTAGGGTAGACCATAGGTATAGCAAGACACTATAAATATTAAGACACGGTCAATAAAACATGCATCAAGTTTTTAGCATTCGGGGAGCTATTTTAGGATTTCATATTAAGTCTGCTTTTAATTTTCTTTCGATAATGTCGGGATACAAGACTCGCAATCGAGGCCTTTTACAGCTACCCCATTTCTTGACTGGAGAAGCAATTTCAAAAAGGAAAATCTATTCTCCGGTTCCTATTCACAACATCTTCTCATTTCTGAGTCGAGACCGATCGACGCTTGAGAACCGAAGGTCATCAATGAATACAATATCAATGACCTAACTATGGGCGGTATTTAGGCGACGAATGAGAAGCGCCAGTGACTTTATTCAAGATTCTCACATCTGAAAATACTCTATTCGGATCATATTATTCATGATTTACATGAACTTGAGTTTTCGGAAGCGAAGAAGAGGACACTCAGAACCACGTGAAGAAACTCTCCACTTGTCCTCTCTTTCAACATCAAAGTACTCCCGGCTATTCGATCCTTGCAAGGATTTTCCTATGATCCTTTCGGGACAACGAAAGATGGTATAACAAACTCCTCACGATTGTAAAGGGCATGGGATAAACTTAGAAAAGAATTGTCTTGCAATTTTGCCCTCCTTCAAAGATGGCCAAGCCTCTTGGGAAAATCTATCAATTCGTTCGGGTTGGAAGAAACGCTTTACCAAGCATGGAAATATTTAATGAGCTTTCTATCGATGCCCTACTCATGATTTAAACAAACATCGGATCGTGATACGTCTTCTATCGTGGGACTAATGCGCGAACACGAGAACTTCTCGATTCACCAAGACCTATTCTAGCATGACTCTGATCGGGCCTTGGAATGTATTCAAATGGATTACGAACATTGCTACAAGTGGCACATGGATCGAGTGGTAGACCGAGAGATAATTTCAATCATAAGGTAATGAAGGCGATACGAAGCAAGAATACAATTACGGGAAATTTTTAAAGGCGAAGGTTGGAAGAGAAGGTGAAGCATGTAGGGTTGAGAAGGTTAAAAGTGTATTTGAGACCAATACAAGGAACAATCTTGAGAAAAGATTCTTGACCACATCAAAGAATCAAGAGATCGCGATGATAGGATAGAAAAGATGATGAAAGCATTAAGTGGATGTCTGATCTCTTATTAAAATTCACGATGATAGGATAAAGAGATTAGAGAAGTGTTAGTTCATGTTCTGGAAGCCATCTCGGTTACCTAGCGACTCGGGAGAAAGAAGTTGTCCACCTTCGTAGAAACTATCCTCGAAGAACCTTTGACCTTTTCGGAAAAGGTTAGCGACAGAATCGACATGGAGACACAATCACTTTGGACCAAACTTTCTTTGGTAAACCCTCCTACTAATGATTACGATAATACTAATCATCATGATAATGCGCAGAATTAAGTTATGATGAGACTATTCGCCTCAACGAAAGATGCTCAGCGGTTTTGAGGCGAGCTACCCAAAAGGAAAAAGATTCGGGATGCTTTACTCTCCTTGCTATATCGGAGCCTAAACATGTATAGCATACAGCGAGATCTTGGAGCTAGTATTAGCATAATGCCTCGTTTAATGTTTTTGCGTGTAGGAATTGGCAACTTAAAACCGCCAAAATGAAAATTGAAATGGTGATCGATCCATGCAATCGCCATTAGGAATTGTTGAAAATGTGTTGGTGAAGATTAAGAGATTCCTTTTCGATGAGATTTTGTGATTCTTGACATTCGGAAGACAAGGATACTGTCATTTTAGGAAGACCCATGCTTGCCATGCTCACACTAAGGTGGATGTCTTTGCGGAAAATTGACTCTTGAAGCTAATGGAGAAATCGCCACATTCGGACCTAATGAACATTTGTCTACCCGGAGAAGGTGTGTGCAATTGACCCAGATGGGAATTTTGGTGAAGCTTTAGAAAAATTTCTTGCGACCCCTCGGATCACGGAGAGGTTGACTCGGGAAGGATTTTGATGTTTTCGTGAATTTTGAGGAAGATGATAACTTAGGATTAAATCTTGAAGACCTCTCAAGTGATGTCGAGATGACTCATTGGCAAGATAACTCTGAAAAAACATTCTTGCAATCGGACCAACCACGTTTTATGAGATGGGGCACGTATCCATCATAGGAATCCTATTATCGAAAATCTCCGCAAAATCGGGTTCATTGATTTTCACCCATTTATCGACACCGATTCCCGATTAACATTATCTCTAAGGAATGCTACAACCGGTTATGGAAAGGAGCTTGATTACAAAACAACTTCCTCGGGATAGCAACAAACATACGTGTTTTGTAGGAACTCACTCGTTTCTAGTCGACTTTGTGGTTTTGGATGATGTAGCGAGTTCGTGTCGGATGGGATTTGGCCGGGGTGATTTTCGGAAAACCCTTTAAAGAAATATCTGGGCTTGATAAAAGCGAAGGAAGGACTGGTTTGGTTAAACATTGGCGATGATAAGCTGCTTTTCAAATGCCAAGGATTGTCAAAATTTTAAAATTGAGTAAAAGCAGTTAAGTTATGCTCGGACATTGCTTGGTATTAGTGAAGAAGATAAGGCCAAAGGTTTTGATCACCCTACCAAAAGATCAAAAATTTTACTTAGGATGTTTAGAACTTGGAGAAGGATACAAGCAGGATGAGAATTTGATCGGTGGCTTCAACATGGAGATTGCCAGGTCCACTAGATGACGAACAAGCCTTTGGTAGCCATGCACTCACGAGTCTAACTTAAAGACTCGTTAATAAAGAAAAGTGCTCTTCTGGAGACAACCCAAATTATCCTCTCTTTTGTTTTTATTTCCTTTCTGTTGGGTTTGTGTTTCTAACCATTTTTGCGAGAAAGCGAGGAACTAATTCTCGCTGCGATTCTTGATCTCGAACATAGTTACAGGCGTAACTCATCTTGGTGATTCGCCGTAACCAACATTCTTGCAAACGAATTCTTGACGCATTACCAATTACGGCGTAATACCCTCTCGGTGGTTACGCCAGTAACTACTCGCTTCTGTTTCATACCGGGTTTTGCCGATTCGGCGTAACTCCTCATAAAGTTACTGACGTAACTCTCCTGATTTAATTCTTTCATTTTAAAACACGGTAACCTTGTATTAGTTTTAAATGAACTTTGTGGGTGTGTTCTGTAAACCCTCACGAGACTTCACTCGTCCACTTGGGACACCAAGTGGTTTAAAACTTATTGCATTCGCTAAATGCAACCGTGATTCCTACGAAAGTGAGTTAGGTTTGTTTTCATTTTATTTTTCTTTTTAGAATTATGCTTGTCGGTATTGTGATTTCGAGGATTGAAGTTTGTTCATGGCGGCTTAAGCGAAGGCGATTCTTTCTCGTGGGCCTTCTTCTTTTGAAGCAAATTCGAGGAAGTTCTCTCTAATTCTACCTTTCTCTTCACCTTTATTTTAATGCCTAGTACAAAGGGACTTTGTACAATTCAAGTGGTGGGACGTAGAATTATCTCTTGAACTTTATTTCGCCCTCATTTTTCTAGTTTATTTTGAAAAATTATGCCATTTTTAAATTTTCACATGTTTTCCGAACCTAACTAGATTAGACCTTAGCGAGCACATACAACCCTTGACATTACATGGTGAGATTAGCCTTATCCGTTTCCAATATTTTACCCCAAATCCACCAAATTATGAGTGTGCCAAGAGCTTGTAAACTTTAGAACTTGGCATTTGCATCATTTCGAGACCATAGGCGAGTATGTTGAGTTAGCTCGATGTATTTGGATTTTCGGTTTAGAAGGCAATATTATAGGATTATCACCCAAATAGCCTACCATTGTGAGTCTATCGATTAGTTACCTCAACTTTTCGACCCCCATGGAAACCCTTTTGTTGCACTCCCTTTAGTGCTAGATACCCTAGATACACCCTTCTCGAGCCATTCCTTTCATTTTGTCAACCCAATATATTGTTTCGTTACACCTATACACTTAGCCTACCTCGTAGTCTTTATTTGTGATTGGGAAGTCATCATTTGCCTAGGTTCGAGTGGAAAGGTTTGGAAATCGCTTTCATGACATTTATGAAGATCATTGAAGACCCCAATTCCCATTGTTCATCATAAGTGGGGGATGTTATGATATTATGTTATGTTGAAAAAAAATTAAAAAAATGATGATGATTCAAAAAAAAATTGATTGAGTTATGATATAGTAAAGTGTGATGTTATAAGCACTATAGTATGAGCTTTATTGGTTAGTATTGAGGCCACCTCGGTCATATTTGAAGATTGGAGTTGGTAGTTTTGCCAGCGGAAGAAGAAAAGGTAGTATGCCCATCACGGCGTCCTCTAATGATGCATCTACCTTGCATTTCATGATCCGGTCTCTAGACTTCTAAGCTTGAACTTTGGGCGGACGGTAAGTGGTGATGACTTGGTTATAGATTTAGACTACCTACTTGTTTTCATTTTACACCAATTATATATCCCATGTCTTATCCTACCCTTTTAGTCATGAAGCGTGTCTAGGTGATCGTGAGCAATCTTTGGTGTCTTGGCCATGGATTTGGTCATGTATCATTGATTTTGTCCACTTCAGCGTGACATGTTAGTAATGACGAGTCACCCTTAACCTTTGTCGTGTCTACCCATATTGCCTTGAGAATTGTTTAGCCCTTAACTCTAGTGGTGGAGATTTGTGTAACCGCCAAGCTTATGATAGAATACATGCTATGGACCATGCGATTGAGTGATCACCGAAATTGACACTTAGAATAGTTGAGAGATTTGAGTGTTTGTTCCCCTTTCGTGAGGTGTTGGCTTTGTTTTATTCTAGCATATGGATTTGTAAACTCATATTTTCCGGTTTTGGGAGATATCTTTTAGGAATCTATCTAATAAGGTCTACTTGAGGGCAAGTAGAGTTCAAGTGGGGATATTTGATAACATCAAATAGTCACGAATATTAAGTGTCAATTTCCCCGATAATGCTCGTTATTATATCATTTATATGGATTCGCTTGTTTTCCATTGTTTTCCACTTTCGGGTAAATTACGATCATTGGAGCTAAAGAGACGCGAAATGGAAACATTACTAAAGATTTATCACGGTATGCCTATTTTGAAGAAGTTACTGGCGTAACTCATCTCTCACATTATGCCGTAACTATTGCGTGACCCGGTATACCAACTTATCAAAAGGTTACGGCGTAACTCTTCCCAAAGGTTCTGACGTAACTCCATTAGGTCAAAAGAGGTTCCACGCACCGTTATTTATGCCGTAACTCATCGCATCACTTACGACGTAACCGAAGTTTATTGAAGACAACAGTAACCACTTATAAGGTTACGCAGTAACTAGCGCATCTAGTGCATTTACGAAGAAATAGAAGGTTCTGGCGTAACTCCTATATTGGTTCAGAACCTGCACCGCCTATAAATACCCACCGAATTCTAGCATTTCAAGGCATCCCATTCCACACACAACACTCACGAGCGTGGGAAAAAGCTCAAAGCGGGTCTAGGGGAGCATCTGAGAGGCTGTTTCGAGGAGAAGTCACACCATTACGATAAGCTTTAGCGTTTTATATTTCTTTACTTTCAATTCATGTATTTCGTGCCTTTGAATATTGAATTGATTTGCATGATTAATATGATGACTAAGCACCCTTTGGTGCTAGCCTAGTTATGATTCCTTAATTTTTTGTTTGCGTTTACCTTTACTTCGCATAATTATTTCTAAGTGTATGCATGCATAGTTCTTTGGTAGTCACCCTTGGTTCGGTAGTTTTGAATGGCGATAGAGGCCAATTGCCTGGGAGATATGACCAACCGACCCTAGGTGAGCGGTGAGACGGGAAGGGTAAGATCGACCAATCGGCGACCCTTTCTACTTGTGCGATTTGACCAAGCTGATCACCTATCGTTTGGATGAACTTAAGAATTGGGGGTGTAGTGTCTAAGTTCCTAACAGGCGCTCACTATTTAGAATCTAGCATGTAGCGGTACTTAATGACTCGGCTTAGGGACCAGAACAACAGGACTTATGGTGCTACCGATTTCTCCTATGGTGGCATCTTTCTTTGATAGGATAGGGCGAATTGACCAAATCTTGTCCTCTCGAATTTGACCCCACTGAAGTAATTGGAAGTAGGTGAGGCGTAGACATAACTAGCTAGGAGGATTGACTAGGTTAGCACCACTATTCCTTATTGATTTCCTTTACCATTTATCCGTTTTTTTTATTCTGCATTAGTAGTTTAATTAATTATATCCATATCGAAACCATTATTATTCTGTGACAATTAGACTTAGTAATAATCCAACACACATAGCTCTTGGGACGACCTCGGCTTTACCGTTTACTACACTACACACGACCGGTACACTGCCCGTTATTGCATTAGGGTAGACCATAGGTATAGCGAGACACTATAAATATTAAGACCTGTTCAGTAAAACCTGCATCATCGTGCCACCTATCGTTTTAAAGGTATTTGAGTCTACTTTCATTTAAAAATGATTTCATAAACTGATTCAAAACAAAATTTTACAGAATCATTGATTTATAATAGAAAGTCATTTTTTGGTCATAACTTTTGCACAAACTTTTGATCTAATTGGAGTCGGATGTTTTTATCTTTGAATAACAATGTGTCCTCTTTTGAAATTAAGGTTTTGATCATATTTATAAAAGAAACTAATCAAGCTTGGTATACATGTTTAACACAAAGCGATGAAAAGAAATTTCGTATGCTATGCTAAATGATAAATTGTCTTCTTTGCATTACTTGATTATTTGCTTATCTCAAATAGCTTTTGTGCTTGTTTGATTGTATAACATATGTGGTTTCCTTACCTTGCTATTCATTCTCTTGCTTTCGAGTTAGTAATTTTCTACTAATCAATGTGCTACTTGAAGGAGTGTTTGAGATAACATCTAGTTGTGTCGAAAATGTTAGTTTTATAAGTTAAAAATGTTTAAAACATTTAACACACTAAATGGCTTTTTGATTGAGTTTTCATGTGTGCAACATAAATGTTTTATGTGCTTATATGATTTCTTGATTTCATATTTTCTTGTATCGTTTTCTAAAAACAACAAGGATGTACATCGGATCATAACCTACACTTGTGTTGATGATGTACTCTACCGTTTTCCTTTTCATGGTCGCTCTCCAAGCTTCATAGTAGGATTGACAACTTGATTATTTCATCGATATACTCAAGTAAATTATTTTACAACGCAAATATAATTGTTCATATCTGAAAGTCAAACTCGAGCTTTCCAACAACATATGTTGAACTAGCTCATCCAACCATCTTTTGTTCACCATATGGACAACTTTTAATTTTTTTAACACCTTACGTCACCTTAGTTGTTTCAAGTATAATATTAATAAAATGAATCAAAGTATCATCATTGTTACTCTTGATAGGACTTTGTAGGAATTTAAATTTTCCTAACTTGAGAATGAATATTGGAGAACTTATTGCACTAGAAACTCAATTTAACCTAACGGTTGAATTGCTTCCTTGATAGAAGTTGGGTATGTGGAATCGCCCATAAAAATGGTCGTGTTTAGCCGTAATTGAGCACCGCTAGTAATAGTCTCATATTCATTCTCTCACTTGAGAAATTTATACTCCTATGTTTTCCTAAAGTAAGTTTACAATGAAAATACTTTGCATTGTCTTAGGATTACTAATCAAACAAGTTGTAAAATTAATTTTTCTTTTAGTTAATCACAACCACTTGCCTCATCAAGCGATTATCTTGCTTCGATCGAGATGAGCTACATGACTTCATGGACGAAGCTCATTGTATGCTAATCACCATCCGTAATGACTAGATTGTCCTAAACTAGCACCTAACAACTCTTTTGTCTTGAACACCATCATGTGCTCTTTTCTTTCTAGACACATACCTTTCATGTCATTGTTAGTGTAAATGACTTACTAATCTAGATCGTAAATCTGCTTTTGGACTTCTTGAATAGTGCTTGTTAAGTTTGCTAAACCTTTGTGTTGTTGTGAGCTCGATCTCATTTGATTGCCTATATGTGATCTCTACGCTCTCCTTGCTTTGCTTACGCGTGTATACATGTATGCTTGCTATAGAAACAATTTGTTTCATAATTGAAACATAGAGCAAAATTACGCAACTATTACATTGAAAATATGTCTCGAGGCGCGGATCCCTTAGATGTAACTAGACGGATCCCTCAAGTGAAGGATCCGTGAGATCCGGGTGGACAGAAGTTCCTTTTTAGCCTCCTTGCATTAATCCAACATTCTAGACCTTATTAGACTAGTTAAACATGCTACGTTAGGATCACTTAAACTTTCCTTAGGCTCAGTTGATCTCACAATCACTCATGGATGATTTAGGATCACATTCAAAGTATTTTTTGATTTATCATTACTTCAAAACTCACCATATTTCCACTCCAATGTTTACACATTGTTCCTCTCATCTCAAAACACCTAGTTTGATATCTCTCTCAATTTTAGCAAATTGATTTCAGTCATCCTTACCTCAAAATAGGCCAAAACTAGTTTTAATTTCTTATGATTTTTTAAGGAATTTTCCAAATCTCTTAAGTCATCATCGATCTTTAGGATCATTTAACACCACTTGACACTCTCAAAATTCTTAGTGTCATCTTTGATCATCCTTGGTGCTCATAAAGCCCATCTCTTTCCATAAAAGGCAATCATTAGCTACCATCAATCATTTCTCTTGATCATTTAAGACCATCTTCATGTAAGACACTTGATAGGTGAGTAACTTAGGATATGTAGGTGCTAGACCTTGCTAGAACCCAATCACCTCTTTTTCACCTCATATGTTAGCGGATCCTAGACTTAGCTAGTCGGATCCTCTAGTGAGGAACCGGTGGAGCAGTGGAGCAGTGGGAACTTTATCTCTTTAGATAATCATTTCAAATTTCCTTTTCCCACACAAGCACTTGTTCAACACTTAGGATTATCTGTTTCCTATATGTTTATAAATGAGTTGCATTTATATGAGTCTTTACGTGTACTTTCTTTTGTTTCATGACTTTATGTGAACAATTTATCCATTTGTATAAATGTTTTCCTTTGTACTAACCTTTTGGATTCTTGTAGGTTGACAATGGTGAAACTTCATCATCAAGTCATGTTGTGCCCATTCGCATTTCTTTTTAATCTTGCATCATCCTAACCATCTTACTCCACTTTTATCACTACTCACAAAGTCATCATATCTACCACCTCTATTGAGTCATCAACCAAATCAAAGATTAACCTTGATACCTTTCATCACCTCTACCACAACTTCCATACCTCTAAGTCATAATGATTATTTCTATCATTATCACCGTGTCCAAGGTCTATTTCATGAACTACGTGATGAAGTATGTCTCATGTTCTACACATTCTATTTGTGTCAACCACATCCTACAAGTGTCTCACTACCACTAGAATTCATGGTCGCTCAACCATCCTTCACAAATATCTATGTTGTCAATAGCCAAGTGAATTTCGTAGTGAAATGCGTCTCATCCCTAAGCATATTTTTCTCTTTCCTTGAACAAACCTTACAACCTCTAAACCAACCATGATGATGCAAGTAGTAGGATTATTCTCTTTTGACACTAATCCTTTCTTTGTAGGTTCATATATACACTTTGATGTGTATGGGATTCTCGTCTATTTATGGATGAATTTTACACTAATTTTTTTTGTAGGTTCTTCTTGATGCCCTCGAGCTAGGGAGCTTCAGTCGATCATTTATAAAGTGCATCATATGACTTACTCGTCCAGGACGAATATAATTTTGCACTAACTTTTTGTTTTGTAGATTTTCAAAACACACTAGGAGAACTTGACGCTCTCAATAAAGGGAGTTTTAAGTCAAAGCAAAAACATTGCAAATTTGCAATAATTTGTCTTAGCCTTCCTAAAATACTTGACGCCTTTAACAAGGGGAGCATGCACATTCATTCTTCAAAATTCCTATATGTTTCAACAAAGGGAGATTTCTTTCTCATCATATATTTTCCTTTTCTTTTCTTCTTAACACTAACCTTGATGTAGGTTAAGCCTCAAAATTTTGATCTATTGAGTAGTTGGCAATAACGGTTATAATTCAAAGGATCTTTCTATTTTTGTGTGTGTGATTCTCTAGGTTTTCTTAAAGCGCGATCACCACCTTTTGAAGGCGTGCAAGCTCAAGGTCATGAGTTGCTAAGCTTCGTCATTAGTGTTTCGTGTTGAAGGTATTGGCGTGGTGTGCCAATTAGAGCAATAAGGTGTTTTTATTTTAACTTCACTAGAGATGATGCAAACTCGCAATTCTTGGGAGAAATTAAGTTTTAAGGACACACCCTTTTTGTTTCGACAAAAGGGGGAGATGAGTGTAAACGAAGAAGGTAATGTATAGGAAGTACGAACACAAGTAACTTTGACATTTTACCTATCTATTACTTTTACATATATTTTGTCATCATCAAAAGGGGAGTATTAGTGCAAATATTACGATATTTAATCTATACATTCTCATTTGTTTTGTTGATGACAAACAAGTAACTTGTAATACATAACATAAAATGTATAAGTTACTTGTAATTATATTTTGTCTCAACATACTCTCAACACCTCTCGACGACTCAAGTCCTTGTATGCTACAAACGAGTTCGTACATGTTTGTTATGTTGCGTTATGATCAAACCCTAACAAACCATTAAACATGTTTAGTTAAATAGTTTATAAAACACTTAAGTAAACATAAGTAAATGTGTTGGGTAAAACCCATGACCCAAGACCCATACCCATTTGACTAGATGCATTGCATCTATTAGATACATTGTATCTAATGAAATACCCATTGACCAACCCATAACCCATGACCCATGACCCAAAACCCATGGGCAAAAGGGGCGTCTTACGGATCCTCAAAGTGCCCACGGATCCCGGAATTACAAGGGCGGATCCTCCGAAGGGATCCGTGGGGGAGAACATGGTTTTAGCCTTTTTGCCTATAAATAGCAAGCCACTTCTTACCATTTCTTTACACCTTCACACATAGTTCTCTCCACCATTTCTAGGATATTTAGATCATTAGGAAACATGTACACCACCCTCATCTCATATGATCATAATGCTTCTAACTCTCATTTGTTGTAAGCATACTCACAGTGATCCTCCAAAGCAAGCTTAGAGATCTTGCTTCCTTACCTCTCAAGTGATCACCCATCACAAGATACAAGCACATGAAGATCTTCTACAACAACTTTGGGAAACTTGTCGTCTTCATTCATAGAAGACTAACTACATCATGCTTTGTGTTCTTGATGTTTAGTTTAGGATTTCATATCCATTAGACACATTGTCTTGGATATTGTCTAGTATCATATTCTTGTATCTATGACTAGACTAGATGGTTTATGTGTTTGTGCCATAAAACACAAGGTTTGTTATGTTGGGCCATAAAACATAACAGGTATCATAGATGTGTTATATATCTATGACTAGACTAGATGGTTTATGTGTTTGTGCCATAAAACACAAGGTTTGTTATGTTTGGCCACAAAACATAACGGGTGTCATAGATGTGTCAAAGGCATTAGTGAAGAATGCTAAAAGAGTCAAGATGAAGGCATTAGTGAAGGGTGTCGAGTAGTCTAACCAAGGGCATTAGTGAAAGGTGCCTAAGGTGTACATTCGATATGGTGTGTTTCGATGTACAAGATAGAGTATTATTGGATCCAAGGATATTGATATCCTTGATGGTGTTCTAATAAGGAGTTGGTCTCCTTAGGGGTATAGGTGTTGTGTAGTGTTGGGTAGTAGTTCCTCAATTGTAATGGAACTCGGTACTTAGCCTAGTACCGGATAAAGGTAGTTTGACGTTGTGGTAGGTGTGGTTCACCTTGGTGTGAAAGAACCCGGTGGTTAGCCTAGTGCCGGAAAAAGAGTAGGCGACGTTGTGAAGGCTTCTCTGCCATAAGGAGTTGGTGTCGTGTAGTGTTTACGAACTCTCGAGTAGGTGACTCGGGGAATGGAGTAGGGCAAGGAAGGTGTCCTTGTAGTCGAACCACTATAATTCCTCGTGTTGGTTTGTCTATCCTTTTACTTATCGCTTTACTCTTATTCTTGCATTACATTGTTTATTTTCTATGTGGTTGATGTCTATGTTTGTGATACATACTTGGTCTTTCATATAGTCATAAACTATATTTAACACTTTACATATTATGACACGCTTGATCAAGAAAAAGTAACCGGACTAATAATGGTGAAACTTTATTTATAATGAACCATTAATCTTGCAGAATCTTACGTGATATTAAGGGGTTGGCCTTACATGCCGTAATGCGTTAAATGCATCCTCACGTCGAGATTAGCAAATGCAATGGTTTATACTATATTTGATACAAAAGTTTTAAGTTTTAAACGAAAATGTATTCAACCCCCCCCCCCTCTACGTTTTCATAGACCTTTTTAGCATGTTTTCTCAGGTAATTGATGATGAAATTGTTGGATGTTTGAATTGTTGGAGGCTTGGCAAGCGGCATGGTTTAAGGATCAATTTGACTTTGATATATCATTTGGGACCTATCTTATGTTTTTCTTTTGGGTGTTATTCCCGTACTTTTGAATAAATGTAGACCTCAAATGTTGGATTTGAAATGTTTTATTTAAAACGGATGATGTATTTTCGTTTTCTTATGCTTGTGTTGTGTACCAATTTCATAGCACCCCAATGCTTGTTTTGTCTTCCGTTGAACCAAATTTTAGGGGTGTTACACTTAACATGTTAAGCGGATGAGTCGATTTGTTATGGATATGCATAACATGTTAAGCGGATGAGTCGAGTTGTTATGGATATGCATAACATGTTAAGCAGATGAGTCGAGTTGTTATGGATATGCATAACATGTTAAGCGGATGAGTCGAATTGTTATGGATATGCATAACATGTTAAGCGGATAAGTCGAGTTGTTATGGATATGCATAACATGTTAAACGGATGAGTTGAGTTGTTATGGATATGCATAGCATGTTAAACGGATGAGTCGAGTTGTTATGGGAAGCAATGTTTTGGAAGGCTCAAGTCACACTAAGGCGCATACCAAGGCGCGGGATTCAAGAATACGAGGCGCACTAAATACATTAAGTTTTTTATAATATATGTGACCATTTCTGTAGCTTAAATAACACAAAATAACATTAAATACTTAATACATGACACATATAGTCATTATAAAGATTAAAATGGATCAGTTGTCACTTCTCAAACGGATCAACTCTTTGGCTCGATGAACTACATATAGATTAAAATCCATATCAGACTAAATATGCTTGTGTCCTACACTTGCATACTTACATCTAACAAAGCTCACAATTTAACCCAAAATATCAAGCAAGCAACATACTAATATTCAAGGCATAATGCCACATTTTCATGATAATATGTCATAAAGAAAATACTTAATGAAACAAAGTAACTTGTTAAAAATAACAATCAATAAAATAAACATAAAATCGTTCAATATTACAAATCATACAAATACTCACCTTATGATGTGATGCTTGAAGATAAAATAAACTTATGGCGTTATTTACAAATCGATAAAATAAAAATAAATAAAAATCAGTTCAAGATATAAACTTATGGCGTGGCGAGATTACATATTTGTAAAATGATCGAATCTGTAGTTACCCACTTGATTGTGTGTTTTAGTTCTTTTCCAAATTAGGGCTATTAGATATAACTTAAAAGGCTCATGCATATAACTTATAAGGCCCATGTATCTTATCTTAATATTTAGAAAAAGCCCCAAACACATTACATCTCCGAGGGAAAAAGCCCCAAGCGCAAAGCGCAAAAAGCCCCAAGGCGCTGCGCTTTTATGGGATTCATTCATTTCGTGAGCCTCGATCTGAAAAAATCATAGAGCTTGAGCCTTGAGTAGAAGCGCCTTAGTGCGATTTTAAAACTATGATGGGAAGTATTGGGAATGTTTTGAGAGTGTTAAGATTGCTAAGATCACAAATGCTAAAATCCATGTATACTTTTTACTTACTAATTTTGTATTTATTTATAAAAAGTAAATTTCATAAATATTTATTATTTATTACTTCATGGCAAAATGGCTTTAGTATAAAAAACAAGGATTTAGACTTTACTTGTGGTGCGAGAACGACATTAAGGCGGATAAATCCACTCAACTTCCCACCAAAATTTCCCACCAAAATTTTGGTGCCAAATTCCACCAAAGCTTTATTTTTACCATATATAACAATTAGCGGATCTGCTCTTATCCTCACAAACATATTATATACTCTCTTATCCTCAACTACAAACATACACGATGTTATCATGAAGATGGCGAATTTGAAGCTTTGCTTGTCCTTGTGTCGGGGAAGCGTGGTTCTGCGAGAATCGCATCGACATCGCACTTGTGGTAAGCTATACTATCGTGTCCTTTATCAAAGGTGAAAAATTACATACCTTTTTGTGTATTATACAAATAATTTGGTTAGTTGTTAAAAATAGTTGTTTTACTCTTTAACTTGACTGGTAAGAGGATTATGGATGTGATTTTTTATGGAAGGAGAAAGCGACTCCGTTTAATGACCGATTCTCTTGGAGCTTGAGCGCCTCCAACTCATTCTGCAGGACCATCAAGAACTTCAACTTACTCTCCGGGACCTTCAACATTGAGTCACAAGATAATGGTACTTGATATACGTGTCAAAAACACGTCAAGTTATCTCACAAGCTAGCCACTTGTGAATGACTAACCGTAAGAAACTTAAAGCAGATTCGGACAAACCAATAATAAGAAGAAGTAGTATGGGTAACTCAAGCGATTAGGTTTGAGCAGAGATCGTTCCGAACGAGGTTGAATGGAATTTCAACTCGCGTCTCGATTATCGGATTTGAATGAGAAAAGGGATAATATGATGAATTCTAAACTACGGAATAAGGAAAGTAAATGGAACATCTAATCTACGGAAATCCTAAGAATAAAGGCAAACTACTCAAATCTCGCTAAAAGCAAATACGGGATAAAAGCGAAGCGAGTAAAATACAACTACGTCTAATCTAGATCCTAAAAATAACCTAAAATTACTTTTACTCTAAAAATGATATTTGAAAACTAAATATGAATTAAAACTATTTTTTAGGAATTTTCTTGAATTAATTCTAATTAAAAACTAATTAAAAACTTTTAAAACTAAATTATAACACTAAAAATTATAGAAATTAAAGGGAAAATTATGAAACTAATTTCTAAAAATCTAAAATATCATAAGAGAATTTTCAAAACTAAATTTTTATTTTTCGATTAATTTTCTATTTTCTATGAATTTAAAACTATTTAAATCTAATTTAAATTGTGAAAATACCAAATAAAAGGAGAAAAATAAGGAAAAATATTTTTATGCTTTTATATTTTTCTTAAACTGGGAAAATTGAAAAATTATTTTTTTGGAACTTTTTCTCAATTAATTGCAATAAAAGCTAATTAAAAGTGATTAAAAACTATTTTAATTAGAGAAAAATAGCAAACAGTGCTCAAAAATTATGAAAAACTCAGGAAAATTCTAAAATATTAATCTAGAGCTGTGAAAATATAAAAGCGATGCTTATGTGAGAGATATTAAGGCTTGATGTAAATGAACCTAAATAAGCTCTTTGAAATAAGCAAATAAGCAAAATAATGCACCACTCTTTATTCTGAAGCTAGATAACACTAAATATATTCTAAAGCAACTTATTAAAACTAATCTTCACACCTAATAAGCGGACTACAAATGATTAAGCTAGCTGTCATTTTAAGCAAAGCAATGACGAGAGCCCTACTTTGGGCTTATGCAAGCGCTTATTTAATAAGCTCTGAGGAAAACCAAAAGTATGGTTACGAAGACCACCCAAATAAGCGTAAATGGACCAAATATGAGACCCTAACTAGTTGTATTGAACCCCACTGCAATGACCGCAAGTTCTGCATAAACCGACTTTTGACTGGTTTTGACTTTTAAAAGCAGTTTGAAGATTTGACTTTGGTGAGATTTAAAATCAAATGTAGAGCGATTAAGGTGAATGATGAAATGAAACTTTAACAAGCTAGCTTATCCACTTCTACACCTATATGATGATTTTAGCAAATGATTTTATGATTATGAGATCAAGACGGTCATATTATGATTTTGACTTTTATGAAGCTGAAGCAAAAGTGTGATGAGATATGAATGCAAACAACTATAACAAACCTCAAGCAAGCTGATCTACTTCATTACATTAACCTTTAGCACAGTTTTAGTGCTAAACCAAACACTCCTTAAGAAGAACTTACTCAAATTTATACTACAAAACCGATGAGAGTCAACTAAGGAAGGAATGAAATGAACAAAGTAACCACAAACTCCACTTGTTAACACATTAAAACTAGATTTTCACCAAAAACATTGTTGATTTATAAACTTTGACTAAAGTTGGTGAGTTTGACTTTTGAGAAAACTTGAGATTTAGGACGAATTTGAAAACTTTCACAATCACGAAGCTTAAATAAACACGTGATACTTAACTGTTGATAATAACAATTTAAGAGCAGTTGATAAGCAAAATAACAAGTGCGAGAAAATCATGTAACAAACTATAACAAAAGTGAATTTGCATTAACAAAAGCTTACACTACTGAGATTGAAAATACAATTACTCAAAATAAAATATCATGACGAAATAAAAGGTCAAAATCTCTAAAGCCCAAGAGATTGGACAAATTCTATCTGTGGATGTGAGGGTCTTATATAGCACGATGCCTTGAGCTTGGGATCCCATAGAAGAACCTAGAAATCCATTTCGACCACAAATTCATTCCCTTGTCACTTCAACCAATCAACGCCTTCAATTCCTTTCATGAGGTGTGTAGACCAATGGCGAGCTCTAAATTGCCACGTTGGCACTCTCATCGACAAGTCATCATCTAGAAGCTCGATAGATTCTTAGTACGATGTGAGGCTTGGGTAAATGATGGTGAGCGGTAAAAAGGGTAAATGGGTGTTTGGTTGGGGAAGAAAGAGCGCAAAGGCGCGTTTGGTTTATTTTATAGTATCTTAAATGTTTTGACCGGGTTGGGAGGCTTTGACTGGGTAAAATAAGCGGGTTATGGGTATACGGGTGGTATTAATAGGGTGGCTGGGTAATTGGTGTTATTGGACCGGGTACATTGATTTGTTTATTGGGCCGTGGCTTTAGGTGAAATGGATAATGGACATATATTAAGGATTGGATTATTTAGGATTGGTTTAGTGATCCAAGTTGCAATAGGGACTAAACTTGCACATACTGAAATTTGAGGGACCATACATGTAAATCTGAAATCATCTTCAAAGGACTGAATTTTTCAATCTTCAAATAAACCAAGGTTGAATTTGCAACATTTGAATCTTGAGGCCATTTACGCCAAAAACGAAACTTGAGGGCCATTTTGCCAATTCTTCTAACTTGATCAAAACTTCCAAAATCATCCTCGGAGAATAAAATCTTCATAAATGCTCAAATATGATCTTAGGCTCGGCTTAAGCTCTCTTAATCTCTCGTGCTCGGTTTACGTCGATTTGGTTCCTTTTGTGTGTTTTACATATCCAGGTACTGCACAAGCACAAACTCAAGAAAATCACAAATATTAGCAAT
The DNA here is from genome assembly GCA_022545495.1 of Chrysanthemum lavandulifolium. Lineage (NCBI taxonomy): Eukaryota > Viridiplantae > Streptophyta > Magnoliopsida > Asterales > Asteraceae > Chrysanthemum > Chrysanthemum lavandulifolium. The sequence continues at coordinate 211,809,912 of CM040246.1, forward strand.
AAACGGCTCTTTCTTGGTTATTTTGGGTTAGTTTTGATATAGAAAAGGTATGTGTTTAGCACATACCAAAATACCAGACGAGACCATTCATGGTGTCCTCACATGATGCAATCAACTCACGCTTCTAAAACCAAGGATTTCAATCTCTTTCTACTAAACCTATGAAGAAGTAGCAAAGATTCCTCAAAGAGATTAAGAAAACCTTAATTCTAAAACGCCCGTTTAACTTTTAATTCACAAGTATAGATATTACGGTTAAGCACATTCGATTATGAATGATGGTTTGTTGAACTTTCATGTCGATCAATAACTCAAACATTTTCAAGCGACACGTTAGGATCACGGAGTAGAAAACACAACACAGTGAAGTGACCATCGGATAGAATACATCGTCACGATTTTCACAAGTCCCAAACTAAGCGTAAAACCGAAATCATTGTTAAATATGATTCTAGATGCTAACACTACCCATGGAAGTTACTCGTGTAAATACCTTTTGTTCCCATTTTCCTATTTTCCTCTATTTATTTTATTTTTGTGAAATGAATTTCTTCAAATTTCTCGTTTCGATAATTGTTATTCCGATAAAGATACAAAGCTAAGTCGATAATTAGTTATCCATCTTCTCTCGAGAACCATTCTTAGTAAAAATGAGGTCCACATCAAGGAATTTTATTACTAACTTTTTTTTTGACTTTGCCATTTTCATTCATCGTTTTCCTTTTTTTTTTTTTTTTTATATATATTGCACTTATACCTTTACTTATGTGTTTGTGAACCACGGAGCTTCACAGGGTAATTCAAGACTATAGGCTTCATGAAATGAGGATCGGTGGCTAGGCTAAGACCTCACTCAATCCGGCTAAAGATCCAAGGGTCCGATCTCGACACCATGACTCACAATTTTACTTATTACTTTTCACTTATCATCGATTACTCATTTATTTATTATGGATCCTTGATGTGTACCCAATTTTTAAAACAAAGATTCTTTTAAGAAGATAAAGAACTAACTATCGCCAAAGACTCGACATCTCTAATTATTTAGAGCGGATATGGGGTGAAACAATTTTGTGGGAATAAAAAGCCATAAGTACCTTGATGGGCTCTAAAGAGAACCAACTACTCCACGCTTAGCATCTAAACTCATAAGTAACTCTATCATTTCTCGATCTCTGCAAATTTAAAATCCCAAATAATGAGATCCGCGGATGCTTAGCCGATAATTTTAGATTATCTATGGTTAAGGAACAAGCTAGGGCTCAACACGCCCGGTCAAGTCAAAATTCTATTCCTACTCTCACCGTGGAAAGTCAACAAGGTGTCAAAACATATATTAACTTAGCAAATGCTTCGTCTAATGAAATAAAGTTATGCATATTTAAAGTCACTCGGAAACTTGCAAAATCTTGGCCTTGTGAGCTAGAATTCGCATTTTATAACTTCTTGTCTAAGAGACTAGCCAAACTTTTCAATCAAAAAGACTTAACAAAAGCTTACAAAAATGTTAAATTTTTGCTCATTTTGCACAATTTTTCATATTCTAAGGAAAAGCGGGTTGAGAGTATCTGACGAAAAACAAGCAAGTGCGGTCAAATCAAATCAAGATTACCCTACCCCAGACTAGAGCGAAACATTGTCCTCAATGTTTAAAGCAAGGTATCAACGAAAATCTAAAAGCCGTTTATTAAGTATGCTAGAAGATAAGCGTTAGTCGATAAGATTAGGATATCGGTTTCCATCGACATCGATCATGAAACTCGAGTGGAGAAAAGACAACTTCGAGCACGAGGTCTTCATATCGGGAACATCTAAACACAACATCACAAACAACCAAACACGAGAAATCGAAGAGGCTAACCCTTCCGTCACTTATTAGAAAAGAAAGAAGATAAGCATGGGGTGCCTCCCACGAAGCGCTCTTGTTTTTGATCACCGAGTCGCTAGCTTTGACTCGTCCCCAATTCATTTGTCCTTGGGAAGAAAGTGGTAGAGATACCGTGGTCAAAAGCGGTGTCTTCATTCCCGAAAGAATGAGGCCGGGTGGGTTGGGTGGTAAAGAAAATGTCGGGCTCCAAGACATAAGGTATAACATGAAAGAATGATCCATCATCCGGTGGTTTAGCGGGTGGGCGAAAGGATGATGGATAGAAATGAGAAAACTCTAAGAAGGCGGAGCTCATGGTAAAGAGGTGAAGGCTTAACAATGAAGGCATCAAGAGAGGATCCTTATTTATAACAATGGTTTTAACAAAGAACTCATCAATGAATATCCCGAGTTTAAAGATTTTGTCTTCACATATCGGCTCAGCGGGATAAAGGATGGTGGACTCATCGGAAGAAGGAGAGTCAAGAACCATCAAGAACAACCATATCCCCTCGGGATCATGCACTGACACCCTCAATACCGGTGGTATCAAGTCATCAAGAGCAAGAAATGAGTCGACTTCCTCAATGATTGGGTCATTTGCCGAGATATCGAAGTCTCGTTCAAAACCTTGTTCTCATCAACATCGAAATAGAATCGCTCAAGAGTCGGAGGATAAACATCATCAATAGTGGGATTGCCACTAATCTCTTCATCAAATCGGAAAGTCTCAAGCTCGAGAGAAATCACTATCTTTAGCGGAGATAGGATGCGAACTTGAATTATTGTTAAGGGCTTCAATCTTAGCAATGAGAAGATAAACTTTGACAATGTTTGACGTAATGCTTCATCCTCGATCTCTATATTATCGGGCTCAATCTTCTTCTTCGGCATGAAATCATTATCTTCTACGTTGATGTGCTCGGAAGGTAAATCGTCGACAAAATCGATGTCTCCATAAGAATCATTATCGAATCGAGAACATCTCAACATGATCGTTTGAAATATCAAGAGAAGGCTCATCAAAATATCAACAACCCCATACTCTTGGGCTTGGGGTAAGGATCTCGACATTAGACAATTCCGTTTCCGGAATGGTACTAAGATGCTCATCCTCATTATGAGAGAGTCAACGGGTGCAATAATGTTTGAAGAAATATGATCATCGACCTCTTCCATAAGAGCGTCACTTCTCTCAACCGGCGTGAGTGAAGGGAAGGGTCGGAAATGAAAAGCTCGAAATAAGGAGAAGAATCAGGAGGTGGGACAGTGGTGTGCTCGAGAGCTAGCAAGTTCCACCACTTCCGTTGTGATCTCCGGTTCTTTCTGCTTAGAAATCGTTTAAGCTCATAATTTTGTTCCGTTTTGTTGTAACTCGACAAACTCGTAATAGAGAATCGTGAAAGAAGGATCGATTCTAGAATTCTTGGATTAAGTCGAGTACAAGCGGAATCACCTCGGGCTCGAAATATGTTCCATCTCCTCACCGAGAGGAGTAGGAATCGAGGTTCATCAAGCTTACATTTCAAAATTTTTGGTAATGCTTCAAGTTTTTCGATGTTGTTAAGAAAAGCACGACGTTCAAAGAAATCGTCCCCGTGACCCTCGGTGGGTTCTTCGGGTAGCTCCGGAATGGTGTGATCGTCTTCCATAACTTGAACGGGTTCCTCATTAACACATTGTCGAGCTTGGATGTGGCTTAATAAAGTTTGAAGCATGCTTTCAATGTGGTTTTGACGTCGCTCAAATCTTTCTTCAAAATCGATAAAGCGTCATCGATAACCCGGTGGGTTTTCAAAGGCGACACATACAAGATTCGCGATAAAATCCACACCCTTTGCAAAAACAACGTTCACAAAGTGAATCATCTTTTAACAAATCTCTACAATTAAAGCAATAGGGTGGAAAGAAATTTTGAGAATCCATGAGAATTAATCATATAGAGGATAAGAGGAAAGAATTATCGGGTTAAGAGGATAAAGAAGAATATTTTTGGGTTTTTAAAGGGATATGTACAAATATCAACGATAACTTCACGAGGAAGGATCTTCAAATGCACACGATTCGAGACGGAATCTGAAAACTCGCTATAAGCCCTCCCGGCGTGGCGCCAAAATTGATATCGTGTCAAAACACGTCAAGTTATCTCACATGCTAGCCACTCATGAATGACTAACCGTAAGAAACTTAAAACATTTCAGACAAACCAATAATAAGAGAAGAAGTAGTATGGGTAACTCAAAGCGTATTAGGTTTGAGCACCAAGATCGTTCGACGAGGGTTGAATGGAATTTCCAACTCGCGTCTCGATTATCGGGTTTGAATGAGAAAAGGGATAATATGATGAATTCTAAACTACGGAATAAGGAAAGTAAATGGAACATCTAATCTACGGAAATCCTAAGAATAAAGGCAAACTACTCAAATCTACGCTAAAAGCATAATACGGGATAAAAAGCAAGCGAGTAAAATACAACTACGTCTAATCTAGATCCTAAAATAACCTAAAATTACTTTTACTCTAAAAATGATATTTGAAAACTAAATATGAATTAAAACTATTTTTAGGAATTTTCTTGAATTAATTCTAATTAAAAACTAATTAAAACTTTTAAAACTAAATTATAACACTAAAAATTATAGAAATTAAAGGAAAATTATGAAACTAATTTCTAAAAATCTAAAATATCATAAGAGAATTTTCAAAACTAAATTTTATTTTTCGATTAATTTTCTATTTTCTATGAATTTAAAACTATTTAAATCTAATTTAAATTGTGAAAATACCAAATAAAAGGAGAAAATAAGGAAAAATATTTTTATGCTTTTATATTTTTCTTAAACTGGGAAAATTGAAAAATTATTTTTTTGGAACTTTTTCTCAATTAATTGCAATAAAAGCTAATTAAAAGTGATTAAAAACTATTTTAATTAGAGAAAAATAGCAAACAGTACCCAAAAATTATGAAAAACTCAGGAAAATTCTAAAATATTAATCTAGAGCTGTGAAAAATATAAAAACTGATGCTTATGTGAGAGATATTAAAATTGCAGTGTAAATGAACCTAAATAAGCTCTTTGAAATAAGCAAATAAGCAAAATAATGCACCACATCATTCTTTGAAGCTAGATAACACTAAATCTATTCTAAAGCAACTTATTAAAACTACTCTTCACACCTAATAAGCAGACTACAAATGATTAAGCTAACCGCCATTTTAAGCAAAATAAATGACTGTGCCCTCTACTGGGCTTATGCAACTGCTTATTTAATAAGCTCTGTGGAAAACCAAAAGTATGGTTACGAAGACCACCCGACAAGCGTAAATGGACCAAATATGAGACCCTAACTATTTGTATTGAACCACAATGCAATGACCGCAAGTTCTGCATAAACCGACTTTTGACTGGTTTTGACTTTTAAAAGCAGTTTGAAGATTTGACTTTGGTGAGATTTAAAATCAAATGTAGAGTGATTAAGGTGAACTATGATGAAATGAAACTTTAACAAGCTAGCTTATCCACTTCTACACCTATATGACAGATTTTAGCAAATGATTTTATGATTATGAGATCAAGGCAGTCATATTATGATTTTGACTTTTATGAAAGCTGAAGCAAAAGTGTAGCGAGATATGAATGCAAACAACTATAACAAACCTCAAGCAACTGATCTACTTCATCCTGTTAACCTTTAGCACAGATTTTAGTGCTAAACCAAACACTCCTTAAGAAGAACTTACTCAAATTTATACTACAAAAGCGATGAGAGCCAACTAAGGAAGGAATGAAATGAACAAAGTAACCACAAACTCCACTTGTTAACACATTAAAACTAGATTTTCACCAAAAACATTGTTGATTTATAAACTTTGACTAAAGTTGGTGAGTTTGACTTTTGAGAAAACTTGAGATTTAGGACGTAATTTGAAAACTTTCACAATCACGAAGCTTAAATAAGCACGTGATACTTAATGTTGATAATAACAATTTAAGAAGCAGTTGATAAGCAAAATAACAAGTGCGAAAATCATGTAACAAACTATAACGAAAAGTGAATTTGCATTAACAAAAGCTTACACTACAGAGTTGAAAATACAATTACTCAAAATAAAATATCATGACGAAATAAAAGGTCAAAATCTCTAAAGCCTAAGAGATTGGACAAATTCTATATGTGGATGTGAGGGTCTTATATAGCACGATGCCTTGAGCTTGGGATCCCATAGAAGAACCTAGAAGTCCATTTGACCACAAATTCATTCCCTTGTCACTTCAACCAATCAACGCCTTCCAATTCCTTTCATGAGTGTGTAGACCAATGGCGAGCTCAATTGCCACGTTGGCACTCTCGTCGACAAGTCATCATCTAGAAGCTCGATAGATTCTTAGTACGATGTGGGGCTTTGGTAAATGGGTAAATGATGGTGAACGGGTAAAAGGGTAAATGGGTGTTTGGTTGGGAAGAAATCTTGCAAAGGGCGTTTGGTTTATTTTATAGTATCTTAAATGTTTTGACCGGGTTGGGAGGCTTTGACACAGGTAAAATAAGCGGGTTATGGGTATCTGGTGGTATTAATAGGGTGGGTGGGTAATTGGTGTTATTGGACCGGGTACATTGATTTGTTTATTGGGCCGTGGCTTTAGGTGAAATGGATAATGGACATATATTAAGGATTGGATTATTTAGGATTGGTTTAGTGATCCACGTTGCAATAGGGACTAAACTTGCACATCTTTGAAATTTGAGGGACCATACATGTAAATCTGAAATCATCTTCAAAGGACTGAATTTGTCAATCTTCAAATAAACCAAGGTTGAATTTGCAACATTTGAATCTTCAGGGGCCATTTCTGCCAAAAACAGAAACTTGAGGGGCCATTTTTGCCAATTCTTCTAACTTGATCAAAACTTCCAAAAATCATCCTCGGAGAATAAAATCTTCATAAATGCTCAAATATGATCTTCAAACGGCTTAAGCTCTCTTAATCTCTCGTGCTCGGATTTACGTCGATTTGGTTCCTTTTTGTGTGTTTTACATATCCGCACTGCAAGCACAAACTCAATAAAATCACAAATATTAGCAATAAACGGCTCTTTCTTGGTTATTTTGGGTTAGTTTGATATAGAAAAGGTATGTGTTTTAGCACATACCAGTACTCGATAAAATACTAGAAATGTATAGGCATCCTCGAACCACACAGTTCAATCGGTTGCCCTATTTCACGACCTTTATAAGATAATGGTACTCGATAAAATACTAGAAATGTATAGGCATCCTCATAACATGGACAATCATAGTTTGGAGTATTTCGATGCTTTAATGTTTAAACTTTTATCAAAGCGTAATGTAATTAAATGCGCCTTTAATGTTTGAACTTTTATCGATCCGTAATGTAATTCCGCATGCTTTAATGTTGGACGTTTATCGATTTGTAATGTAGTTTCGTACGCTTTATTTAATGTCTAAACTTTTATCGATTAATTTGTAACGACATAATTCGTACGCTTTTATATTTGAACATTTATCGATTTGCAAACAGACTCGATCATCTCGCTTGTAATGTAATTCGATTTGTAATGTAATCCGCTTTGTAATGTAATTCATATGTATTTTACACTTGTTATTTGACATTAATCATCTTCTTGTTAAATCCATATCCAAACACCCTTTAAAGATGGAATGAATGAAAAATATCACAATTAACAAACACGAAGGCAAACCTTTATTTAAAACACACAAGAGTTCTCAAACACATATCTTTCATACAAACTCAAACGAAATAACTTGACAAGCAAACAAAACAACTCAAACGAAACAACTCGATAAGCAAACGAAACAACTCGAATGACACAACTTAACACACGACAAAAACCATAAAAAAGAGTGGTAGGTTCCATAAACCGTTTGAGCACTCCTCTTCCGGCGTGTAACCAACCATTGTTATGTGTGTTTTGTGAGAATTGACGATTGGTTTATGTGTGTTTTGTCGAATAGAGGATGATCGGTTAGGTTATATATAAGTAAAAATTTGGCGGGATAAAATTGCAATGTGGCGAGATAAATTGGTGGCAACACTTTCGGTAGGATACGTGTCCCCGCCAAAGTTTTTTTAGGCGGGATAAAGTAAATGTTTGGAGGAAATTTTTAACTAGTACTACTCGTCTCCTCGCCAAAAGTTTTTTATTTTGGCGGGATAAAGTAAATGTTTGGAGGAAAATCTTTTAACGAGTACTACTCTTTTGGCGGAAATGTTCGCGCCAAAAGTTGGCGGAAAAAAAGCGAGAACAATGAGCGGGTTATAACTTTGGTCAAACTTTGGTCTATATCAATGGACTTTTAGGCGGGACATGTTTCGCCAAAAGGTTATGTTGATTTTTCCTAAACGGCCAGCCATTTGGTATGCAAGTTTTGGTCGTTTAGCGACTTTTGGTGAGGACAAGGCGTCCCGAAAAAGGTTGGTCTCCGTTCTTCTTAGTGAAACTCTATCACAAGTAAATGTTTGGTTAAGTGGTTGAGGTGCTAGTTTGTTAAGTTTGAGACCCCCATGTTTGAATCTTGTAGGTGCCAGATTTTTAAATTTAATTCCGAAATTTTTATGTCATGCTTAGCCTATTATATAGTGTAGGATTAGATTGTCTCACATCTACTCTTACATGCAAAATTTTTAATAGTACGTCATTTTAACAATTACTCTATAAGTTATGTCTCTTTGTAATAATACTGGTTCGTGATTTTATAATAACATCGTTAAAGTCGGGTCCGCTTTAATATATATTTTGTCTACATCATATTATTAGGTGTTTTTTAGAGGTGCAAATGGTCTAATTTTGGCTACTTCGTAAATGATTTGAGTACATTTAGCCCAATCTTTTTATGAAATTGGCACATATAGTCAATTGAAAACTTAAATAGGCACTAACGGGTGCATATTTTTTTTCTCAATTGGAGAACATTACGATCGTTTTTAAAGAAAAAATTATACATATGATAGATTTAAGATTTTACATATAAATAAGATATTACGTTTAAAGAATTTATTTCAGCGTTTTAAATATTTTATAAAGCAATTTGTATAACATGTGCCCGTTTGGCCCGTGCCCGTTTAAGCCCGAGCCCATTCTAGCCCGTGCCCGTTTTATCCTGTGCTCGTGCCCGCCCGGCCCGTTCGTTTTGCCACCAATGCTGTTTTCTATTAACTAACTAATTAGTTCTAGAGTTAGCAATAATTTGATTATTTTTTTGATAAAGAGTTATACCTGGTGAAAATGATTTGATTCTGTTCACAAATCACAATTAAGAGGGTTTCACTACTTATAAATTAGTTTCACTAAGAGCCTTGGTACCATGCCCTCTTTATTGCGTTATTCCCACGTGGCAAGGGCTTAACGCGAGTTATGATCCATGTTATGATACCGAGCTTTCAAGTTAAGGGCAGCGTTGTTACCACAATAACACCACGTTAAGGTGCATTGCTAATTAAAAAATTACATAAAACCCTTAAACGTCTATATATTTGAATTTCCAAAATAAAACCGTTACACTTTTGGCCCATGTCGTTACACAACGGCTATATGCATTAAAACCAAAAAATAAAAATAAGAATTTAAACCTTTAATAAACCAATATAAATAACCAACTAATACATAACTTTTTTCACACTTCCACAACTCAAACTCATATACATATACTTCCTTTCTAACAAAAACAACTTTTCTTTCACAATGGATCTAAATCAAATTGCTGAAGAAGATAAAAGTTGGTCTGATGTAGATGATGAGACTGACTTTTACATTATGATGGGCGCGTACGAGTATCAGCAACATTTAGAACAAGAAGCAGCTCGACCTCGTGTGAACCGTAACCATATCTACCGTGAACGTAAGATTGCCGAAGAACGTTTGAGGAACGACTACTTCATTCAAGGTTGTAAGTATTCGAACGCGAATTTTCGAAGAAGATTTCGTATGAGCGAAACTATTTCTAAAAATAGTTGAAGGTATTGAATCTTATACTTGATCCTCTTCCAAGTAATTTTGCATTCTTTAGTCGAGCACCGATGCTACGAATCGAATAGTATAAGTGTTCTTATGAGGTGTCTCGCCGCCATCGCCACTGGCATATGACACCGCATGCCGGCGCTTGATGAATATCTGCAAATGGGTGAGCATACTACTCGTGATTGTCTTGATAATTTTAACAAGTGTGTTATAGAACTGTTTATGCCGGAGTATTTAAGAAAACCAATATTTGCCAACATTCAAAGTATTTATGAAAGACATGAGCGGTGGCATGGTTTTCCGGGAATGCTTGATAGCATTGACAGCATGCATTGGGAGTGGAGAAATTTTCCACTGGATTGGCAAGGGCAATATAGTAGGGGTGATAAAAAATACCCAAAAATTATAAGATTTATGGATTTGACATTCATATTTTGGGGTGGCGGGGGCGAATAACGATCTTAATGTTTTAGATAACTCTCCGTTATTCGACGACATTCTTAATGACGTCGCCCCTGAAGCACCATATATGGTAAATGGAACCATGTATGAAAAGGGATATTACTTAGCTGACGGAATTTACCTACAGTGGGCATCTTTGGTCAAATCATTCACGGCAACAACTGACGATAAACATAGTTATTTTAAAAGAAAACAAGAAAGTCCACGAAAGGATATCGAACGTTCTTTTGGTGTGCTCCAAGGACGTTGGGGTATACTACAACAACCGACACGTCAATACTGAAGTTACGGGATAAGTATAATCATGTATTCTTCCATTATTTTGCATAACATGATTTTAAAAGATTAAAAATTTGTACTACGTGAGTATGACGAAATGTGGGTGAATCCGATTCACATATGAGGCGGGGAAAGGTGGGTAGATGCGATGTCCATGGTCGAAAGGCAAAAGAAATACGTGACAGACAAACACATACTAGTCTCCAACAAGACTTTATGAAACATGTTTGGTAAAAACATCTTGAACGACAACAACAACAAGAGCAAGAAGATTCCAAGGCGATGAATAAGTATTTGTAATTTGTATGTTTTCCGTATGTTTTAAATTCCTTATGTTTTTATATTTCGTATGTTTTTAAATTCCGTATGTTTGTAATAGACTTTAATGAATGAATTATTATTTATGAGGTAATGTTCTTAATGAAAATATTAGTTAAAGGGTTAAACTTGTAAATTTTACTTTTTAAAAAATAGCATAGCCCAAAATGTTGAGCTACGGTTGAGTTATAATAAAAAGAACTCGAGTTTTGAGTAATGACACCAAGGGGTCTAATGTTAAGTTAGTCCACAACTGAAAAATTGAAAGCCCACAACCGTAACCCTAACATTAAATAGTTTCACTCTCTTTCAGTCTTTCCTCAGTCTCTAACCCTAAAACTTGATGCGCCGCTTCTTCTTCTTCTACCTCGTAATAAATTGATATTTAAGAAAAAAAAAAAAAAAATGTCTCCGTTGGATCTCTATAAGAAACAATATTTCAGCAACAAAGAGGAAGTAGAACCTCTGATAATGATTTTATCGCAAAAGGGCATTCTGTATTGCGTGAACGTGGAAACAAAGAAGATTAAATGGCGTCATAACACCAGCAAAGATTCATTCCAGGCTTTTCAGTATCCGGAAGTGGAAAGGTTTGTTAGTATCGAAGAGGATGGTGAAGATTTATTGTATTTATGCTCTTCTTCCCAACATAAAGAGGTTTTTTTTTTTTTCTCTTTCTATATTTATAGTTCATTTTCAGATCACCTGTTTCACAAAACAACCAATTTGCTAAAAACTTTTCAATGAGAAAAAGGGTATTTAAACTAGTTAACATACTATAGTAATTATAGCGTTAATTTGATTTACAAATTTACCTTTGTGTTTCCAGCCGATATGTTGGATTACTGATGAGGATGTAGCCAGTAAGATTGTAAATATATTCGATGAAGAACCTGAAATCATCTTGGGGGGCAACGGTAAGGTTTTCTATCTGACAGATTCAGGGATTGAAACCGAGGAAAGTGATACAAACACTTTTAAGATCACTAGAAAAGAGTTCTGTTTTGCTATTCCTAAGCTTTGGTGTGTTCGATTTTCGAACATCAAGTGTATTTACCTTGTGCCGGAGAAAACTTAACTGATAGCGAGCGTAGAATATGCACAGTGCATTACGCACGCACTCCCGAGAAGCTAATTGAACTGTTCAGGGATTATGGTATATATGATCTAATTGATGATGGAATCCTTGCAAAGACGATGAACGACGCCAGAAAAATTCAAGTTTCTTATCCTGAAAAAGCAAGAAAAGAAGTGGAAGGAGACAGGGACAGAGCCAGGATTGGGCGTTAGGCGGGTCGGGTTGTTATTTTGTTTTAAAACTGTAGTGCTATGAAATTACAAAGTCTTAGCATTTTCTATTGCTTGTGTTTGTGGTTGTAAATGTGATTGCTCTTAAATTGCTTAAAAGAAGAATCTATCATTTTTTTCTTGTCCACGAGTCAACATAAGTAACGTAACTCCACTAAATTTTATATGAACTTACAAATTTTAATTCATGTAACTTACTGTTGAGAAAAATTGAAACATATAAAAAGCAATTAGTTTCTAATAGCTTATTGCTATGTTGTTTTTATATAGTTTTTGTGATGTTGGTTCCAATTTCCGATTTTCGAACGTGTAAATTTCAATTAAATAGCATAAACTATCCATAAAATAGTTGGTGTATACTGCTATAAAATTTAGTACTGAATAAAAAAAGGTGAAAGTAAAACAAATACATGGTTATGTGGGGAATACATAGTAGAAGACAACATAAAATAAGGATTGATGCATACCGATATCTGAAGGAAATATTGGAGAAATCAAATTAGGACCCGAATCTTGATTTCTATAAATTCACATATAAGTCATCTCCTCGTTGTTAATTTCACAGTCATCTAATCATCTATCTCCATAATTTACTAAAGCCACTTTTATTGAGACAGTTTTTTGATTTGGTAATTTTATATAAACTTTTAGGTTTTATTTGTAACTTTTAGATTATATTTTGAAGTTTACTTGAATTTGCCTTTTATTTCTTGGTTTTAAGCTCGAAACCAAACCAATTTCAATTTGGTGTATGGTTTGGTTTTATCCGTTCTAAAATTGGTTTGGTTTGGTTTTGGATTAGACTTTTAAAATTTTCAAACCGATTAACCCGAACCATACAACCCACGAAACCAAAAACCGAACCGATGAACACCCCTAGTTGAGCGGGATGAAGAAACAAAAGAGCGCCTTGATGTAGAAAAGCAAAATCTGGGTAAAATCATGTGGTTTTATCTTTCGTCTGGAAAATACCGTTTTGTGAAGTCTCATTATCAACCTGGTTTTATAAGTGCTAGTTCTCAATCTAAAAAGGTTGGTTTAAAATGTCCAATTGCAGCAGATGTGATCCAAAAGCTTTGTATCGTAATTCCAGGTATGACCCTTCTAAAACTGTAACGCTCTCTAATATAAAAGACTTTGTATGCGGATTAAAACATGAGCTGTTTTATATATGGTCCTTTATCCGTATGGTTATATTAAGTTAGTGGGCTGGTTATATTAAGTTCGTGGGCCAAGGAATGTGTTTAGATTCTAGTATGTTGTGTGGCATTCATATTGGCTGTGATCTGTCATTTAGGTACGGGTCTTGTGTTTAGGTTGTTTGGCATCCACAGTGTACTTTTTTGCGTAGTAGGGTCTTTGGCATTACACCAGTGGGTGGTTCTGGTGTTTAGCATTGCACCAGTGAGTGATTTTTGTTTGGGTCCCATCCTCTTGTAATTGGCTTGATTATGGGGTGGGATAACGAGTCTGACTAGCACTAGACATAAGAGTAAGACAAACTGGTTAGAGTCCTCTGATTATTTATTTGGTTAGGACCGGAACCAATTATGGAATCAAGACCCAATCTGCAGTCGAAAGAAATAATTTACTTCATATTGCATCTAGCATTACTCAGTAGTTTTTGTACCTGAAGCTACATATTATCATTTGTTTTGGCATTAACCTAATAGTTATCAGCTAAACATAAAAAGTAGAGTGTGTGTGGTTTCGCTGTTAGCATATACTAATGTTGCATTAGGACATGCTTGTAGATGAATGCTTTAATGCAAATTAGGCTTGGAGCTGTCTTTATTTTCTAAGCCGAGACCAAGGGATATTGTGAAGGCGTCAACATGTGTTCCTTGCGCTAGTTATTGTACTATTGTGGATTTAAGAAGGTGTTTGGGCTTATTTTATTTCAGAAATATTAATCTAATCTATTTATAATGGGTTTTAGGTTATATATGATGATAGAATAGTAATTCTAGTTTCATCTCAAAGAAGCACTTTGGCTTATTGAAAAACTGCCTATTTTGCCCCAAAAGAAGCATATAAGTAGCAGTTTGGATGACCAAAATACTTTAAACTGCTTAACTCCCCATAAATTAAAATAAAAAAAAATAAATAAATAAAAAAAAAAAAAAAAAAAAGCAATCCCAAACACCCTTTAACAAGCACATGAATCTGTGTTAGAAATTATGTGTAAATCAAAACGAATGAAAATAGAATGACTTTTTCTACGGTCAGGGGGTTTTGCAACTTGCACATGATTAAGACATTGATGATTTAAGCATCTTTCTTCTCTAAGCTGCCTCCATTGCTTTGTGTAGATACACCATTAGTTCGCTGAAAATTGTTTAAAAAAAATCATATATTGGATTTCCTATAAAATTGTATCTTTTCTTTGAAAAACCCTAAGCTTTGATTAGAATTCATTGATGCTGTTTTTCAAGATATCCTATTTGTTAGTATAAAATTTATGGCCATTTAACAAATACCTGAACTTTTTGTGGACAACTTTGTTACCTGGTCAAATATTAGTTTTCATGTTATAATGGTATCTTTATCTTCCTGAGTACCAACTTCTGTCTGCCTTTCTTTTGTATGTAAGTTTGTTGGTTTTAATAATATGTTCACCTTTCGAAAATAAATAAATATGAGTTTGTTACTGTTTTGCAGCCTATCACTGTCATATTTTGGGGAGCTGATGTCCGTATAAACTTTATAAGGACTATGAGTGATTAGATTATTAGTGGAAACTTTCCCAACATAAATTCAGTGGCTCATAAAGTTTTTAAGGGAGACTGGAGGAGGAATGACGGATACTTTAAAGAATGGTTTAAAAGAATGAATAAGGCTGATCAACGTAAGAAAGTACCTGAGGAGAAAAAGCAAGTATCATCTCATGAGAAGCAAAATGATGAGCAACAGCAACAGAAAGCAAGTACCACCACGCTGCGAGACCTACTCAGGTTCATCCGTAACACCGCGAATCATCCAAAACCTGTATATCCCGCAACTGATAAAGTGTCTTTGCATAAGTATATCATGGAAAATTGGCCAAATCTATTCATTGTAGTATACCAATATCTGTTGGACAATACAAATACTGGGAATCAACAGTCTATCAAGAGTTCTGTGGTTGATCGAGGCAAACCTTGAGGAATCTGTTGATACAAAAGTTGGACGTTCTCGATTTGGAGCTCCGGCTCGCACTAATTGAGAATTGCCGCTTGAGACCTGCGACTAAGAGACAAGAAACACCGTTAGGCTTACCGGGATTGTCTCCCACGATTATCCTCATGCGTGAGTGAGTAATCGGTTTAGGGTTTAAGGAGTTTTAGGGTTATGAGATCGCACTTAAACGAGGGTATGATCCCTTTATATACGCACGGAATCCTTGTTGGTTCCGTGTTCCCCAACCTTCGCGATCCCGCCTAAGTCGATCGGGAATGATTATCTTCTTATTTTAGAAGATATCGGATATCTATTCCAGAATAGATTTGGGCTTGGGCTTTCGTGAGCCCAAGCCTTTATTGATATTGGCCCAAGTCGTCTTTGGACTTGTAAGTATCAAGGCGTGGTGGGTTCATGACCCGACACCGCACTATACGTCATCATGTCCCCCGCCTAGTATGCGCAGTGCGAATCATGGATGCTAGACTAATGATCGTAGTCCAAAAACAAAGAATGTACGAAACGTATCCAAGAAGCCATACACCTACCCGTAGGTGCAATGTATCGAGACATCCATTTGAATAGTCAAGACCTCGTTAATCGGGGGAAAGTTACTGCCCCGCTGTCACATCAAGTCATCTCGACCACACAATGAAGACTAGTGGAATCCACGTGTCGCCAATCGTGTGGAAGAGGAGAAGTATATAACTTGGGGATTCATTTTCACCGGATTCCTCACAGTAAAAACACCTTCCGCCATTTCTAAAGCAAATTAAGAGTCGTTATCCCCAAAAGCAACCAACCACAAAGGTAACCGCGCGTGCGTGATAGCAGAAAAGTAAATCACCATGGTTAAACAGTTGTCTGACTTCACCTCCGACCTTAATTTGATCGAACTGATGGAATTTACCTCAGATTATTTTATACCCGGACGCATCCGGTGGTTCCGGATGCGCGTGCTACGATTGCGATTTCCGGCGGAAAGTGGTGTATACACACGGTTATTCGAATTTGCGAATCAACGTGCCCTCGCCACGCTTTCTATGCGATGTGTTAAATTATTATACGCTACACATATCGCAGCTTAATCGCATCGGCCGCCAAAATTACTAATTTCAAGTAAATTGCCGTTTGTCGGGATTAATCCCACCATCAACTTATTCCGCGCTTTTACCACACTACACGGGCGCATGGGTGGGTAACTTTTTCAAACGCTAGGTGAGATCGCAGTGCTATATGATAAACTAGACGCCCTTAGGAATTGGAGGGAGTATTTCTTCTCGGTAGATGATACATGTTTCCCGTGGAATTATGAGTTCTATACTCGAGGATCACTACAGAGGGATGAGTGCCCATTGCCTGGGTCTTATAACGTCGAGGATGCGGAATTGATAAATGCGAACCGCATCCCTATTAGTGCATATCCTGAGGGATTTTTGGTGCACATGGGGATCAGCCGCAATTATTTTGGCCCCGAAGATGAGATCCCTATCTTTTTAGACGCCAATGGCCGGTGGGTACTTATTCCTCCGCACCTCTGCAGATAAATAATGTAAGAGTAATCTTCCGCCTTTTTCGCGCATTATATAACCCGTTTGTATATGTGTTTTGTCTTGCAGAGATGGATCTATTCACCGTCGCATACTAGCGAAGCCCGTGAGTCAGTAAAGATGTGAATAAGACCGCTGAGGATGACGAGGAGCCTATCTTAGCCGCAATCGAAGGCGGCGGTCATGGAACCGATCGCAGGGGATACAGGACTAGTTCCTCCGTTGCGGTGGAGGCAACACCGCCATGCAGCCGCCCCAATCTCGAGGTAACGTCGCTGGTAGCGCAGTCAGCGCCCATAGCTGGGGCTCATCCTGAAGAGGAAGAGGAAGAAGAAGTTGCGCTTAGTCGCAAAAGGACCCGACGAGATCATGGTGCGGGCCCGTCAAGGAAGAAGCGTCCCGTGATTCAAACTGTGGAGTTGTCCTCCACTGATGAAGCGTCGTCGCACCCATCTGCCGATGATGCGGAGCCAAAGTAAGTAAAACCATACATGTATAACCTCCTGTTAGTTGGTGAATGTGCTATTTGTGATGCTAACATGGCGCTGGTGATCATTCGCAGGATGGAGCAGGTCATAGAATCACCTCCTAAGGCTAGTCCGACACGCTCAGCGCATTCTGAGCCGCAGAGCCAGGATAATGAAAACCAAGCTGATGCAGATGTGCCTCTGGATCAACTAGTTGAAGAATTGGTTCAAGTCTCCGCTCATCAGGCTTCGTTAATCGTGAAGCTGAAAGACCGAGTATCTGATGCAGACAACCAAGAGTCCCAAAAAGACCAAACAATTTCTTTGCTGGAGGCGCAGCTTGCCAAGCATGCCAAGAACTAGATAGCGCCCATGCAGAGGTTAAGGTCCCGAGCGCATACGCTCAAAACAAAGCCGAGTACAAAATGGCGCTAATGTGCCAAATGAATCAAGCGTGCCGATGTCGCCAGTATAAGTCTCGTCTTGTCGGGCACTAAAACATTTGGAAGTGGTAAAGAAAGTTTGTTTTGCGCAATGGGGAGCTTGGGAATACCGTGAGTGGTCCTTGAGGTACAGGAGGCAAGTCTGCTGAAGTCGAGCATCGAGTACGATGAAGAATTGTATCCGCAGCTTATGTCAGTGATAGCGGAGCGCAGGTGGCTCATAAGCCACGGTCTCCGATTGACTGCGCTTAGTACCCTAGAGTCGTCAGAGGTAGTGAATGCATTCGGGGAGGTTGTGCAGTGCGCTCTAGAGCGTGGTAAATCAGAGGCAGTGGAACAACTCCATGAAGCAGAACTGTTGAAAGCACCTGTTGATAAGGTACCGGGTTATAATGCTGAATCATATGATCATTTGGTCGCTGCCATGCAAAAAATGAAAGACCTAGAGCTCCCAATGATTTCGGAGCTTGAGCGCGACCAAGATTATCCGATAAATGTTATTATGGCCGGGTTGACATTGGCACGTCATCGTGCTGAGGATGCCGACACACAGCCGGATTATTTTTTGAAACCCCATGAGTCGCAGCTCCAAGTACCCGCTCAAGGCCCTAGGGATAGTCAGAATCCCTTTGCATTGGAGAAAGAGGTACCTCTAAAGGAGGTCTTGGAAGCGCATGCCACCCGTCTTGCCAAGAAAAAGGGTATTGCAGGTAAGGCCATCTTGTGTGGACTTGGTGCGGCTCACTTGCCGAGGTCTGATGGAGTGCCAGTCAGTGTGGCCACCGTGTCGCCTAATGATTCAGATGTGTTGAAGAGCATCAGCGAAGTTAAAGAAGCGACAAGTCATGTTGGCACTTCGTCACTTAGGCGTTGTAGTAGCTTGTAGCGGATATGTTTGCTATCTTTTGTAATAACTCGTAGTTATAAATAAAAATTTCTTTTTTGCTTGTTGTTTGTGGGCATTAGTAATGTATACATATCTGTCTGCCAATGTAGGAAATTCATAGTCGTGTATGAAAATTATAGTATACTTGAAAATAATTCTAAGTACTTAATCATAGTCGTGAATGTTATGATATTCAACAGGTCAGAATATCTTATTAAGGAAGCAAGTGTCTTGGTTCCCCGGTTGTTAAACGCAGACGTGTGCATTATCACAAGAACCGTCCGGGATGCGCATATCTTATTCCAACGCCTTGAGAACAAGGTGTTTAACAAGGATGCGTGATCCAGTATTGATGGGTTTGCAACCCTCTTACTCAACAAGTTAGTTAGTAGGTCAACTTATCCTTTTACCATCGTGGGTTTATTCGTAGTGCATGCACGCCCTCGTGGGCAAAATAAAAAATTGTTAAAGCATACAGTATATGGAGATAACAACTTAAAATGTGTCGCGGAGTTAGCTAGAAACCGCGACGTTTTTATTAATACTTGCAAGTTTATCAGGAAATAACAAAGAAAACAGTAAATATGAAAAATAAAAACTGAGTACATGAATGTTTATTGAGCACTGAAAGTGCGGAGCGTCTGCGCGCTATGCCGTAGCTATTCCTATAGATAGCACCTCTTGAGGTTGCTGATATTCCATGTGCGCGGTAGGTCACGACCATCCAAACCTCGTAGTCGGTACGCGCCTGTGCCCGTTGCTTCAGTAACCTCGTAAGGTCCTTCCCACTTTGGTCCGAGCTTACCTGTATCTTCAGCGTGGCTTGCCTCATTGGCGCGGTAGACAAAGTCGCCTGGTCTGAATGAAACACTGCGTACCTTGGCATCATAGTATCCTTTCATTTTTGACTTCGACCTTGCCTCCCGTATGGCCGCGCGTTCGCGTCTTTCTTCCAGTAGGTCCAAGTCGACACGTCTTTCGTCGTCGTTTGTAGTCACATTGATCTCCGCAGTGCGGATAGTTGGCATGCCGATCTCAGTTGGTATAACGGCTTCATCCGTATACTAGAGAAGGGGTATCCCGTCGTCGGTTTTAACCGAGGTGCGGTGCGCCCATAGTACATGTGAAAGTTCTTCAACCCACCTTCCTTTGTGTTTGTCCAAACGTGCTTTTATTCCTTCACCCGCACTTCGATTTGCGCGCTCGACTAAACCGTTGGTTTGTGGGTGCGAACCGACGCAAAGTGTTGGGTGATGTTTAACTTTTCGCACCAATCTTTGAAGGGTTGTCACGTAATTGTTTCCGTTATCCGAGATGATTTCTCCGTAATCCGGCGGCATACTATGTTGTCCCGCACAAAGCGTTTCACCCGGTTGCCGAATTGTCGCCACCGCTTTTGCCTCGATCCACTTGGTGAAGTAGTCTATAGCTACTATGAAACTTGAGACCGCTCCGCTATTGGAAAAGGACCGCAATATCAATGCCCCATTTGTAGAATGGCCGGCGCCGCGTGATTGGTGTTAACTCATGCCGTGGTTTGCGCGGTACGGGTCGTGGACTTGGCAATCATTGCACTTCCTTATCAAATCCCGCGATCTTTATGCATGGTTGGCGAAGAGTATCCCGATCGCATGGCGCGTGCTACAACAGCATCGTGGTCCCGCGTGCATGCTACATGAGCCCTCATGGATTTCTCGCAGCACATAATTTGCTTGTACGGGCCGACGATCGAAGCCATGGTTGGAGGAAAGAACGTCGACATAAAGATGTTGTTGCGCATTCGAATCTCTGTCACAGGCGCCGATTCTCGCGAGCTTCATGCATTCTTGGGGTAGTGTCCCTTTGCTTAAGAATTTCGCAATTGGTGTCATCCATGTAGGACCATCCTCCTCTATGATCGGAGACTTCCATCTCCGATATTGACTTGCTTTTCGGTGTTTCCACCAAAGACTTGCTTTGATAAGTGTGCGAAGCTTGTCGAGGCGATCTTGCTCGGTGCATCCGCTGCGATTTTCTCCTCAGGGACTTGCGTGATAGTAAATGTCAAAGCCTTTGATCGATGTCTTAGTCTTCTCAAGATATTGAATCATATTTTCTTCCTTGGCCACGATTCACCCAACACATGGTTGGCCACTAGTCGGGAGTCCACATTTGCTTCTAAGTTACATACACCCATTCGAGTCGCAATGCGTAGTCTAGCGATCGTGGCTTCATATTCTCGCCTCGTTGTTTGTCGAGGTAAATTCAAACGCAGCGCGTAAGTGAATTCCATTCCTCCGGGTTTGTGAGAATAAGGCCGCCCCGAGCCATCCACGCATGAGGACCCGTCGTAAACAAAATCCATGGGTCTTGTAGTGCTTTTCGCTTGATGTAGGTACCTCGTCAAGATCCGCTTTTCGATGATGAAGTCCGCCGTAACTTGTCCTTTTATTGCGGTACGTGGTCTCGAAGAGATGTTATGTTCGCTTAGCAACACACTTCACTCGAGTCGCCCCGACGATCGGGTTTGGAGATGATCCGCTTGATGGCTTGATCCGTGATTACCGCTATCGGGTGCGCTGAAGTACGGCGCAGCCGCTTTGGCGGCAAACACTAATGCCAAGACCAATTTTTCCATGGCACTATAGTTCATCTCCGTCTTCTTGAGAGCTTTGTCGACAAAATAGATAGGGGTTTGCACCGAGTCCCTATCTGTTAGTAGCACCGCTACCGATCGCCCCATGAGTTGCCGATAAATACATGATCGCCTCTTCCGGTCTGGGTGCCACGAGTGTTGGGAGCGTTGCTAGATGTCGTTTGAGTGTAGTGAAAGCTTCTTCCGCCTCCGTTGTCCACCGAAAGTCACCCTTTTTATACACTTCGAGTGTTTTGAAAGAGGCAATGACTTTTCTGCCGACTTAGACAGAACCCGCTGAGGCCGCCGCTTTTCCATTGAGGATTGGACTTCCTTCCGTTCGTGGTGAAGGAAGTTCTATTACCGCCTTGGTCTTTTCCGGACAAGGTTTTATGCCATCGTTCTATCAGTACCCTAAGAACATGCCTTGTGTAGCGCCAAGGTGCATTTTTAGGGTTTAGCTTCATGTTGATCTCGTAGTAGTCTTGAATGTCTCTTCTATGTCGCGCACAAGTTCACTTTCGGTGTGACTTTTTATGACCAGTCATCCACATAGACTTCGTGTCATGCCCAATTGCTTTTCAAAGGCATTGTCTACCAACCACCGGTAGGTGGCACCCGCATTCTTCAAGCCAAACGGCATTTTGTGTAACAAGACACGCCTTGGCTTGTGTGGAAAGTCGTCTTTTCCTCGCCTTCCGGGCCATTTGATCGGTGATACCCTTGTACGCGCCAAGAAAGCACTTCAACGGGTATCCACACAAGGACTCTATTTTCCAATCTATCTCGTAATGGATAGCGATCCTGCGGCATGCTTTATTAAGGTCGGTGAAGTCTACACACATTCGCCACCGCCATCGCTTTTTGACCATTACCGATTAGAAAGCCGCCGTGGTAATAGACTTCACGATAATTCCCGTGATTTACCAATTTACGTACCTCGCCAGATCGCTCGCGCCTCTCTCGAGCTTGGCCACGCTTCTTCCGGGCGACGGTGAGTATCCTTGTCGGATTCTAAGTTTATGCTCGTGATCGAGCGTGGTACTCAATCATGTGTTTTGGCCCCACGCGAAAATATCCACGTTCTTTTGTAGGAGGCGCACACGCTTGCTTTGCCGTTGTCCGACAATGACCTCCAATGGTTATTTCGCTCGGTATTCGGTGAATTGCGACCTTCAAGTTGGGGATTTTGGCCGCGACCGTTTTGGGATTGGTTCCATTTCGCATGTAACCGTGTTACATTCTCTGCTTGGTACCGTGGCATTGTAGAGTGACAATGCCCCTTCTCGGGAATTTAAGCATCCGCGCGCCGTTGATGGCACCGCCGCATGGTCGATATCCCCGGTCTCCCGATAATGCCATTATAGGACGAGGGATTTGATCACCATGAAATCCATCCAGTTGTCGAGAATGGTCTGCGCTGCCAACGCCGACTAGTAATCGCAATGTCCCATGGGCTATATTTTTCACCGTGAAACCGGTGAGTCTTGTGTTGACGGATTTAACCGACTACGATTTCGTGTCGTAGTCTTCTAAAGCAATGCTCATACATGATATTTGCCGATGCTCCACCATCGATGTACATGCGGTGTATGTCGTGACCACCCGCACCGATTTCAATGGTGAGAGGCTCTCTTCTGCGTTGTCCGCAGCTAAAGTAGGAAAGAGATTTCACTTCTTGGGAAAACTCCTGGTCGACCTTTTGTCTAGTGGTTCGCTGCCACGTCGTATCATGTAGATTGTGTCACCTTATCTTTGGGTGTCTCCTTCTTGCTTCCATTCTTTTGCTTATCTCTTCCCTCCTTAATGTTTTTAACTAGGTGGTCCACCGCCTCCTCGACCATCTTGTCGATGAGTTGGCGCGGTTGGACACACTCGTTAGTGGTGTGACCCTTTGCGCGTGGTAGTCACAAGATCCATTTCGGCGCCTATCTTCGTGTGCGATCTGCGGCGGTCTTGGGAAATTCGCCTTCTGCTGCGAGTATTTCCTTTGGGGTTTTGATCTGGGAGTATACCGCATCATTATCTGCCTCTCTGCTCCTCCTCCGCTGCGATAGCTCCTATTACAGTTATTACCTCGATCGTTGGATTGTCTCCCGTGTTGTTCCTGAACCGTAATCGAATGGTTCTTTTGCTATCCGCCATGCGGCGGCTTCTCCTCGACAAAAGACCGAGAGCGCTTCATGAGTTCATCAAGGTCTCGTGGATCTTGTCGCTTAACCTCTTGATGAGTTCGGGTTATTAATCCCATTCATGAAGCCCGAAATTTTAAGACTTCGTGGCATGCTTTAACTCGCATGCATTCATCTTTGAAGCGTTCCATGAATGCGCCGTGGATTCTCCTCGGTTCGCTTTTACCTGGCGAGTTCGACGGGGTTTTAGCACACTTTTGCGTTGAGTAAAATTTAGGCGAACGCCTTTCTCAACTCTTCAAAACCATTCACGCCCTTCGGGAGTTTGTTGAACCGCTTCCGCTTCCCACCCGGTGTGGAATTAAACATGTGGCACCAAACCGGTTGTGGCGATTTTCGATGGTCGCGGCCGATTCAAAAATTTTAGGTGATCATCGTGATCACCGTCCCATCATAGGTTTTAACATTTGCGGGCATGCGCCTTTTCTTGTTCTCGAGAAATCACTAACGCGTCGGTGAACGATCCACTTTCTCGACGACGCCATGGGAGAGACATGTCTTCCTCTTGGCTATCGCGTCGCTCGGATTTCCAATGCCCAAGATCACTATCCTCGTTGTCCGAGGAGTTGTCAAGATGAATTTGCCTTTTTACGGCGCTTGCTGGCCGCCATCCTCGAATCGACTCATAGTCCGGATCGAAGGGCTTTCACTGGGGAATACTTTCGCCCCTATCTATCATGTACTCTACGGCTACCCACCGCGAGACACCGTACGCCTCCTCTCTATCATCACACTCAAGTGTTGCGAGTGAGATGTCTCATCACCTCGATTCTCCTCCCGATTCTGTTGAATAACGGGTTTTATGACCACTTCCTCCGCGCTTTTCCTTCCGTGGCGCGGTGGAGAAGTATCGCACTCGAATCGAAATTGAGTCGGGCCTCGTGTTCCGCCCCGATCTATTCTTTCTTCCTCTCGCATGAGGCGGCCAATGCTCGTAGTTTTGGGATACGAAAGCTTCGGTGCTACTCGCGCGACTCCTCGAGAGTGAGTGCGCTTGTTTTCTTGTTGCACCCTTATCCCGACTGGTGCCTCCGGTACCTTTGTCGGGCCGGTTTAGCACCGATTGGAAGGAGTAGTAAAGACGGGTTGTTCCCGAGTGCTAGATGGGTCTACCCCACTCGTGGTGGTTGTAGTGACCTGGTTGTTCCCGATTGCGGTTCTACCGTAGGAAGATCAAGTCTTGACCGACCCCTTATTTTTAGCACTGGTTGTCCCAGGTCTCGCTTAGGAGTTAATCCGCCTGCGACTTCTTCCCATAAGATCCGATCGCGATCACGATTGCCGTGTTTTGTCATTCTAGTGTCGATTCTTAGTGTAGGGTCCCACGGATGGCGCCACTTGTTGATACAAAAGTTGGACGTTCTCGATTTGGAGCTCCAGCTCGTACTAATTGAGAATTGCCGCTGAGACCGCGACTAAGAGACAAGAAACACCGTTAGGCTTACCGGGATTGTCTCCCACGATTATCCTCCCGCGAGAGTGAGTAATCGGTTTAGGGTTTAAGGAGTTTTAGGGTTATGAGATCGCACTTAAACGAGGGTATGATCCCTTTATATACGCACGGAATCCTTGTTGGTTCCGTGTTCCCCAACCTTCGGCGTATCCCGCCTAAGTCGGTTGGGAATGATTATCTTCTTATTTTAGAAGATATCGGATATCTATTCCGTAAATAGATTTAGGCTTGGGCTTTCGTGAGCCCAAGCCTTTATTGATATTGGCCCAAGTCGTGCTGGACTTGTAAGTATTGGGCTGTGGTCGGGTTCATGACCCGACACCAGACTATAGGTCATCAGAATCACTATCATTTCTCTAGACTCCGGAATTGTAATTTGATTTTTTTTTGTAATGACTTATTCCTGTTCAAATTGTTAACTGAAACAAGGCCAGGAACAGAGAAGAGAAGATTAGAACTTGAGAAAGTATTGATATCAGGGTGTGCTACCCCGAACAATGATGGTTTTAGTAAAAAGTTTAAAAGCATAGTGACCCAGTTATGAATGGAGTTAAAAAGCCTTTGACTTTATGTATTCGCCCAACTGGTAAGTAGTAACTACCAAGGCATGTGCAGTCATTTCTTGTCATTGTCACACAATAGTTGCTTGGTAAAGAGAGCTATACACGATACAGATTTGTGAGGCAGTGGACTTAAGCATCTGAATTTACTCATGCACAGATTGTACACCACAGTTGCAAATATGAAAGCAAAATCTTGATCCAATGACCTAGTTACTTAACCGAGAGTCTCGGAACCATGGTTACAAGTTACTCTTTGAATGATAAATGATAGCAATTCTTAGGTCCAAAAATAAATCCCAATATGTTGAGAAAGCAATTCATACATATTATGTGTTCACTACATTTATGGACTTATCCCTCCCAAAGATAAAAGAAAATTGAGAAGTCTCAATATGATCCCTATCCCACGAAAAATCATTCCCACAAACAAAATTCATTTGTAAAATGTAAGGGGTTTATACTTTCTAGTCTTCTTTAAGCTTATTGACATCGTTGAGAAAAGCACGGGCAGGATTTTCCCGACCTCCAACGCAATCTCTTCTTCCATCTGGATCCCGTGACTATAATGACTACTACTTACAAGAAAAGAAACATAGTGTACAACACTTTAATGCACATAATTTTTAGACGTACAAGACAAAAAGCATAGTGAACAACAAAACACCACATTAATGCTATTTAATGTAGTCAATTATTTAACCGATCAATAAATACAATTAATACTGATTATTAAAACACCATTACATAAAAATACAAATTATCAAGTATATTGTACAACCAAATTAAACACAATTCTGCATTAAATTTCACTAGATGGGTCCAACAACTCGAAAAAGATCACAAAGTACACTTCATCTGTTTACAGGATACCCACGGGCGAGATGAACAAAGCCTCCACCCTAAAACTTTTTGGGGAAATCCACACTTCTCCTACGACTTTATACCCTCCACCGGAAGTGAAGGTCGTTCTGGTGGCATCCTCAGCATCTGGGATACCAATACCTTCACCCTCACTGGTACCATCAAATCAAACAACTTTCTCATTACCACTGGTTATATCAATGGAGTCACCCCTCAATGCAACATTGTCAATGTTTATGCCCCACAAGACATACAAACCAAACAAGGTTTATGGGACGAGTTATCTGCTCATGTTTCTAATGCACAAGGATTATGGATTATCCCAGGTGACTTCAATGCAGTTCAAAATCCTGATGAGCGCCAAAATTCTGCTTTCAATGCCGCATGTGCACTTTCCTTCAATGCTTTCATTCACCATAATGGACTAGTAGAATATACCATGCATGGCAGTCTTTTTACATATGTAACAGACAATGGATTGAAGAGAAGCAAAATTGATAGAATTCTGGTATCATCCGACTTCATGAATGCGTGGCCTTCTGATACACTCACAACCTTACCAAGAACCTTATCAGATCACCGACCACTCATCTTAACCACCACAGCCGTTGACTTCGGCCCCTCCCCTTTCCGCCTATTCACTTCTTGGTACACCAAGCCGGGTTTTGAAGAAACCGTAACACACAGCCTTGCTTCAGGTTTTCGTATTGGTCGCCCTGACCAAATCCTAAACTCCAAGTATAAAAATCTAAAGAATGACCTGAAGGAATGGAACCGTGACGCCAAAAACCATGAAAATCAGCAACTCTCAGCACTCACCGACCAACTGGAAATGTTAGATGCAATTATAGACATCCGTGATTTCACTGAAACAGAACTCTCCTTATGGACAAACACAAAAAAGATCCTGCAAGACCTTGAACAAATTAAGACCAGTGATTTACAACAGAAGTCTCGAGCCAAATGGGTTAAAGAAGGTGATGAGAACTCGGGGTACTTTCATAGGTTCATTAACTGTCGGATGGCAAAGAATCGCATCAATGGCCTAGAGATTGATGGCAACTGGCATATCGACCCTCCCACCATTCGGGAGGCCGTTTTTAATTTCTTTTATGAGAAATACAAGGAGCCACTGCAACAACGACCGAAACTCACATGCCACGGCCTAAAAACCTTATCCCAAGATGACGCACACTACCTCACAACCCCCTTTTCTCTAAATGAAATTAAAGAATCGGTCTGGGATTGTGACAGTGAAAAGGCACCCGGTCCCGATGGACTAAACCTTGGCTTCATCAAAAAATTCTGGGAGTTATTGAAGATGGTTTTCCTTAACATCATGATTGACTTTTATCACACAGGGACCATTAGCCGCGGCTGCAATTCTACTCACATTGTTCTCATACCAAAAATAGCCTCTGTGAGATCTTTAAGTGATTACCGACCCATAACCCTTGTTGGAAGCATAAAGAAGATCATCTCAAAGATTCTTGCAAATCGCCTCAAGCAGAAAATAGCCAAAGTAATCTCACAAACTCAGTCGGCTTTCATAAGGGATAAAAACATTCTAGATGGTCCACTCATGCTAAATGAGATCATCTTCTGGCTCAAGAAATGCAAGCGTGAAACTTTTTGCTTCAAAATAGATTTTGAGAAGGCTTTTGACATCATTAATGGGACTTCCTCACGACAATCATGGAACAAATGGAGTTTCGCTACCGGATTTTGTGGGTTAAAGCCATACTTTCTCGACCCGATCCGCAGCTTCTAGTAAATGGTTGCCCAACCCCGAAGTTTAATCTAACGCGGTGTCCCCAAGTGACCCTCTTTCACCCTTTCTTTTTATAATTGCCGTGGAGGCTTTCTCCAACATTATCCAATGTGCCTCAAATGTGGGCCTACTCACCAGAATCAAATTACCCCATTACGGACCAACCATCACCCATATTTTATATGCCGATGATGTCATGTTAATCGGTTCATGGTCCATCACCCACCTCCAAAACATCTCCAGAATCCTTAGATGCTTCTACTTAGCTTCTCGCCTCAAAATAAACTTTCATAAATCATGTTTCTATGGCATCAACCTAACCACTGATATCACCAACATCTCTCGCCACCACCTTAAACTGTCAAGTAGGCCGATTCCCATAACTTACCTTGGACTAACTATCGGAGCCAACATGAATCTAATCCGAAATTGGGCACCTGTTATCCAAACCTTTGAATCCTGTCTTTCAAGATGGAAAGCCTCATCGCTTTCCCTTGGTGGAAGAATAACCCTCATCCGCTCAGGCTTGATGCCTCCCAACCTATTATTTCTCGTTGTATAAGGCCCCCGTAAGCGTTATCTCCAAACTTGAATCAATCCAAAAGTCCTTTTTTTGGGTAGGGTCAAATGCAACTAAAAAAATTTCTTGGATTTCCTGGGATATAATTACTGCTTCAAAAACTGCTGGTGGGTTGGGTTTGGGTAATTTACATATGAAAAACCTGTCTTTGATTGCCAAGTGGTGGTGGCGCTATCATAACGAGCCAAATGGCCTTTGGAGGTGCGTCATCACCTCCATTCACTCCTCCAACTGGAACTATTCTCTTGTACCTTTGAAGTATAACATGGTGGGAGTTTGGAGGACCATAACAACGCTAAACTCCCACCTTGCCCCTTTTAATGTTTTTTTTGGAGAAAGTGATTACATGTTTGGTAGGTAACGGATCATCTATTCGCTTCTGGGTTGACACATGGATCGGCGGATCTCCACTTCGGGAAGCATATACGGATCTCTACAAGCTAGAAAGACACAAAGGATGCTTCATCAATGAACGATGCACTGGCAGAGGTCGCGTCACACAATGGAATGGAACGGATCGACCCCGCCTTCTCATAATGAGCTTTTCAACTCCGAATTTGATTACTCGGTCTTTCACCTCCCTCTCACTCAAATGACACTGGGAGTGGAAATATGACACATCGGGCTCCTTTACAACTAAGTCAATGAAGTCTCTCCTTCAATCCACCACCTACGGACCAAGCAACTGGAAGTTTCCTTGGAATAATCTAGCACCCCTAAAAGTTAACATCTTTGGATGGAGACTTGAAATGAATCGGATCCCTACAAGAGACCAGCTCCTCAGTCGAAACATCACTCTCACTTCTGCTCGATGTCCATTGTGTATCTTACATGACGAATCTGCTCCTCACCTCTTCCTACAATGCGACTTCGTGAACTCCTTGTGGCTCCTTCTCCTCAACTGGTGCAAGATATCTGTCACAAAACCTTCCAGCCTCATGGAATTATTCGAGATTCACACAACCAAACACCTAGGATCAACAAAAAGTTCTCTTTTCAACCTGGTGATACTCACTTACTGTTGGATTATTTGGAAGCTTAGAAATGAATGCATTTTCAGGAACAAGTCTCCATCATTCCGCTTCGCAGCTAAGGAGATCAAGTCCATTAGCTATTTATGGCTATCCAACAGGTCATCCAAAACGCGTATACAATGGACCCAATGGTGTAATTTCAATTTCTAAATCCCTTCCCAATGATGTAATTTAGTTTTCTCAGTATGTTTTTTTTCCTTATGACTCTGTATTGCTAGTATCCTTCTAGCTTTTATATATTAATAAATAGTTTAAATGTTCAAAAAATATTATACAAATATTCAAGCCCGAACGGCAACGGGCCAATGGGCTTGAGCCCGAACGGCGCGGACCAACGGGCTCGAGCCCGAGCAAACACGGCCAAAGAGTTCGAAAGCACGAAGTACACGGCTATGATAAATTTTGATATCCAGAATTTATTGTTAAAAAGACATAATAAACTAAAATACATTATTCATCGGTATTTTATTTCAGGTACTCACAAAGAACGCTGGGTACCTCGCTAGTTAGTTGTAATACAGTTAATCATTTCAAGTGGTTGACGAATTCCGACTCTAAATAACTAATCGATAAAACAACTAATAAGAAGTGAAAACAGGCGTCTTGTGAAATCAGATTGCAAAGAGATATATACTCCTTTATAAATGGTTTAATACATTCTAAATAAAGAAGTCTTAAATTTTTTAAGACAAAAAATGTTTATATAAGAAGAAAGTTACTTTGACAAGCATTAAAATTCCATCATACATATAGTTATAAGTTACATCTAAAAATTTGAGTGTCTTTATATCTCAGATTCAGAATCATACAATATTCTAACAATCCATTTAAACCAAGATAACATCAGAATAACCCATTTAAACCATTCTTGTAACAACCCAAACCTATTTGATATAAAAGACTCAATGAAACATACTCAACACAAAACACACATTCGAACCCGACAAAGCAATCTCACAATCGCACCTTCATACGCTAAAACTATGTTAACCGACAAAGCAATCTCATCCGACACAACAATCTCTCTTTAAAACACACACCCTACATTCAAACTACGGGCACCCAATAATGCGGGTACCCTTCTAGTCATATTAAGTTAGAGAAAGTAATTCGCTTTAGCATTGGACAAATAAGTTTGTCAAAGCAGCAGCTACAAGTTGTGGTCGAGCATCGGTCCGAAATCGACCCGAGCCGAGAAAACAACCCGACCCGAGAACCGATTTCACAAAAAACATGAACCAAAACCAAACCGAATCGGTTCGGTTCGGTTAGGTTTTGTGTCGGTTTGGTCAGTTCAGTCCGGTTTACATGCTTTATGTGTGTGTTTGGTCAGTTTTGGGTCGAACTGAACTGAACCGACCCGAAAACCGATAACCGGTAATACATAGAACTGAAACAAACCAAAAATGATTGGTTCGGTTCAATTCGGTTTGGTTCGGCTCGGTTTTGTGCTCAACCCTAGCTACAAGTATGAAACTGAAACATATGATCAGAAACAAGTTTGAATTTGTTCATTTGGAATCTGAGTTCTTCTACTTCATTTTTATTTACTTATTTTATTTAATATGAATATTTTTCCTCTCTTTTTATATTATTCCTTAAGTCCCATAGGGTTGATCCTTTAGAATCGACTCATTTTCTCATCGAGCGAGGGTGCGAAATAAATCGATTGATTAAAAGCACTATGTGAAATATTCTGTTTTTCCTCTTCTCATCCCATAGGCCTAGCTACAAGTATGAAACCCAAACATATGATCGTAAATGTAATTAGTTATTTCAAACATTACACACTTAATATTATGACTTAATATTCTCTAATCCAATATTCGCTTTAAAATGCAAAGTCAAACACTCAATATACGTAAGTTGCCCATATGGCATACATCTATACTATTTATAAAACAAAAATGATCAAAGTGAAAACTGAAAGTTCAAGAAAGCGAAATGTTGAAAAAATCAAAAAGGGAATGTTGAAACTAAAAAAAATGTTGAAAACATATGTTTTAAAAGGAAACTATTAATACACATCGAAAACCGGGTTGACCCGGTATGCTTCAAACCCGGTGGGTTGACCAGGATTAATTTGACATGTTTTTTCAACCCAACCTGTTGGGTTGACCCGGTTTAAATTGACCCATTTTTCGACCGAAATGGTTCAACCGGGTTTCAAAACATTATGTTTAATCCCCAAATCCTCAAACTTTTATTATTTTTCGTTTATAACTCATAAACCTTTTTTTATTACTAATACTATCTGCCGCTATAAAATCCCGTCGCTATGCACGGGTACTCGTCAAGTATTGTAAATACATCTTAAAGCAAAACCAAAGGGTTACTCTAACTCACAAGTTCATACTCAAAGGTACCTGTGTAGTGCGGCGGCGGGTACCCTTTAACTAAATTTTGTGACGAGCAAATTGTAACACCCCCAAAATACCGCAACGGAAGATTGTGTCACTGGGGTGCTACTTCATAATACAAAGTACAAGTTATAGAAAACGACCTCTAAATGAGACGTTTTGAAAAGTTACCATTCGATTAATGGAATCGAGTTACAAACAATGAGGTCCCAAAGTATAAAACATAAATGTTTACAAAATGTTTCAATGGTAAATACGAGTGTATAAAGTCTTCAAAAATGTCGTGCGACTCTAAGTTCCATGCAAGATCTATCGCCTTATTGACCGAGATAAACATGCTAAAGTGTCAACACAATGGTTGGTGAGTCCATAGAGTTTTGTTAAACATGTAAAGCTTTTAAAGAATGTTTACACAACAAAGGCATTGTAATCCACTCGCCCAAGTTTCACCATACAAAACTTGCAACCCGTGTGTTCACAACCCATCGCCAAAATATAGTC
Source organism: Chrysanthemum lavandulifolium (assembly GCA_022545495.1). NCBI lineage: Eukaryota > Viridiplantae > Streptophyta > Magnoliopsida > Asterales > Asteraceae > Chrysanthemum > Chrysanthemum lavandulifolium. Next base: position 211,842,582 of record CM040246.1, read on the forward strand.
TCTGCACAATACACGGATTATATTCACCCAAGGTCATGAACTGTACACAAGTATGGGGCATCTTCCCAAATAGTACTATATTACTCCCAAGGTCATGAACTGTACACATGGGATGGGGCATATACCCGACTTATAGTACTATCAATATCTCTCCGACAAGATAGAGTATTGTGTACGTATGTAAATACAAATCATGTATTTAAATTGCGAGTAAAGTATTTCCAAGAATGTGTAAATGCAATCAAGTATACTGCAATCAAATGCAATCAAGTATAAATGTAATCATGTATAAATGCAATCAAGTATACTACAATCAAATGCAATCAAGTATAAATGTTTTGAGTATTTGTAAAAGTAAAAGCAAGTAGTTGAGCATGTATCTACCCCAAAGAGTTTATAAAGTAATTAAACGAGTAAAAGTAGGGCTACGAACTCACCTTAATAAAGGTGATATCAAATGTATAATGAATAGACGGATAAGCCGAGAAACCTCTACGCGCAACCTAGAATATGATGTCGTGTCTTAGGTTCTAAAATAAAGATGTGAATGTATAAAATTTGCCTTATATGGTTATTACATCAATTATGCTTGGATACTTAACATTTGTGAAGCCGTATAAGTGTTTACGTTTCGTTTATTTAAGTTTTTCCCGTCTAAATCTACCCGTTACTTCTAAATCGTAAATGATCACTACTTGTTTTTTATGTCCTTAGAAAGGTAATCGAATGTACTAAACAGATTAGTGGGCCCTACTGCCCCAGAATTTATTTAATAATGTGAAATTACCAATTTACCCTTGGATGTACTAGTTATTTCAATCAGCAGCAAAATGTCTCACGGTTTTGGTCATAAGTCGAGTTCTACAACTCCGTTTAACGCACGGCTAGCGGCCACGTTCAAGTTAGGGTGTTAGCTAAAACTTTCTTTCTTTGACCAACAAGGGGTTATATGCAATTTTTATGAGTTTTAGCCGTTTAAAATCTGTTACTCAGTTTTGGACACGTTTTGCCGTTTTGGCTCTAGTTTATTCATCGAGATGAGTTACGGCATGAGTTACCCGGAAAAACGACCACAAGACATCGATCTATAACCCTATGTTTTTACCTAAGTTTCTCAGACCATGGATATTTCCCAGTAGTTCCATTTATACCCTCCTGTCGACTTTCTGTTTTGCAATATAAGTCCTTATGATATTTCTAGTGTTTTAGTCCTATTATCCAAGCGTAACCAAGTATAATAAGCATATAGAACACATTAAATACATGTAATACTAATATTTACAGAAATCAAAGGTAATATAGGAGTCTGCTTACAATCCTTGTGCTTAAATTTAACTAGAACCATGAATCGAGATCACTAAACCTATGTTCGTAACACAAAACCCTAGCTTCCAAATCTTTTCACCACATTGCAAACCCTTTATAAACACTTTATAATATTTTTAAAAACATCCTAACCTCAGCCCCTAACACTCTTGAGTAGCTCCTAATCCAACCATGGAATCATCAAATAAACTTAAGATTCATGTAGAGATTACTAAGGGCTTTAACTTTGTAGTATAACTTGTTGCTTGAATTCAAAAGATGAATGATGTATGGTGATGGTGGTGTTTGACAATGGAGAGGGAAAGGAAGAGATGAGATGAGTTTTCTAGTAAATGAATGTGTTTATATAGGACTTTAGGATGGTAACTTGGCTGTTAAGTTTACTTAAACATGTATAAGTCTTCCTTTGTAAGTTTTCTAGCCTTATCTTGATGACACATACAAATAAAATGCCCCATGTGGCTAAGAATTTCGCTCAATGCCTATCTTGGATGACTAGATGGATAAACTTTGGTCTTATCTAGTTTATCGAGTGAGTTTTGGTCCCATTAATCGCTAATCGTAAGTCGTTAAGTCACGAAACTTAAAATCGGGTATCCTAAAAATATGAATATTATAAATATGTTAAAACTTATCAATATACTCTATATAAGCATATTAGATGAGTGATACGCTCTATCGGCTTAAACACCGCTAAAACCGGAACGAATTTAAAACGCGTGAAACGCAGAACCGAAAACGAAATTTCAAAACTTATGAAAATGTCACGGAAGTTGAAAACTTATATTTCTCTTATTTTTAATGTTTATGGATATATTGGGATGCCTAAATGTTGTTTAAACCTAAACGTAAATCTCGTACACGGTTTCGTAAAATTTGCAAAATGACCCGACGAGTGTCAAATTCTTGGGTTATCATTAAAATAGGTTAACTTACGAGAATGTGAAATAAAATTTTGGTGATGAATAGTAAAATGAATAGTAAAAGTGAATAGTAAAATTTTAAAAATAAATAGTAACCTGAAAATGTGAATTGTTACACAAATACTTTTCATTTATATATTTTTTCTAAGTATTTTAATTTCCGGTGGTTTAATTTATTACAATTTTTTTACAATAAATGTACGGATGTCAAGAATTTCTTGTCGCATATTTTAACTCTTTAACCATTAACAATATTTTTTTATTATACAATTGTAATAATAAATATTTTAGTAACGGTTTTTCGTTGTTCAAAATGACTACATGAATTATATAAATTCTAAAATTTTTGGAGACTAATATGTTTCGATTGTACCTTTTTTTAACAATAAGATTACGGATAACGAGAAACGATTTCATAAAGCTTTTTAATCATTAAAAATTATAGGGATATAATTTGACTATGAGCAAGATATCAATAATAATATAGACTCTTTAATGTATAATAAGGATGGCCGAGTAAACGGAGTTTAAAGTTAGATGGTGTTTAAGGAAAAGTATCACTTTTCTTTAATCGACTAACTTAAAATATGTCGATTTATATAATAGTATCATGATGCTTGAACATTATGACCATCATAGGAAGATGTGAAAATACAACTCGTAATTGATACAAGATAGTTGATTGTTGTAAAACATTGATGAGTTTGCCATCTCAAATTCAACATGATCCTTCCTTGCAAAATTAGAAAGCTATCTTTATCATAACCAAATGATTTGATCACCTCTAACTCTAAATGGCCATGTTTATATACTTGAGAGAATGTAACCAACATAATAATTATCAATAAATTTTGCAAAGGGTTATGTTATCCCTACCCTTTAAATATGACATAAGGGGTTAAGGGTATAAAGACTCCTTTTGTCTTCTAGTTTACTGTACAACATAATTTTTTATTAGTTTATTGTCTATGTTTTCATCTGCTTTTAAGCTTATGACTTACTCCCCGTCCCAATTTATTTGTCCACTTTTGACTTTTTTGTTTTCTTGTTCAACTTAGACCTTAATTATTTTTGTTTGTGATATATATAATACTTGATGAAAATTATACTAATGAAAATACATTTAAAACACAATCCATTTATATGTTTTGTACCAAGTATGATATAACACAAAAGAAAATAATTAAGGTCAAAGTTTTAAAAGAAGACTTCAAAAGTTAAACAATGTTCATATAGGATTTTTGATGCGGATCCTCCATCAACGTACATCTGGTGTATGAAGTGCCCACCTATTTTGGCTTCAATAATCATTGGCCCGTCATTTCCTTCTTCTTCGGTTAATGATGGGAATAAGATATTCGGGTTTGGGGAAAAGCTTTGTGTGATTCTTTGTCGCGTTACTCGTTGTTGAGATTGCACCATTAGGATTGCGAGAGGTTTTTCTTTTCCCGATGTTTCTCCTTTTTTGGGTGTTTTGGACTGGTCCTTGCCGCTATTTTGTTTTAGTTCCTTTATTACGTTAGACAGCTTTCCAGTTCTTAGCAGTTCCTCTATATGTCTCTTCAGGTGCATGCACTCATCTGTATTGTGTCCCACCTCTCCGTGGAATTCACAATATTTGTTGGCGTTCCTTTTTTCAACCAGTGTGAGCATTGGTGGGGGAGTTTTGAATTTTGCTTTTTCCAACGCCAATATTTCCTTTGGTGTCTTGGAAAGGAGAGTAAACCTATCTTGCTTCCTTTCCATCCTGAGTTGGTTTCTGTACCCTTTTTTGAAGCCTTGCTTCTGCCCAGGTTCATGCGATTTCCATGGCACTTGGGGTAACAATCTCTTCTTTTTGTGGTTACCTGCGGCCACTTCCCCTCGTAGGAAGGATGTGGTTACCCTCATCATCTCATCTACCGACTTGGGTATCTTTTCATGCAACCTTTTAATTAACTCGGGATTAGTAATCCCGTGCATGAAGCTGAAGATCTTCATTACTTCCGGGGCTCCTTTGATGTCTCTTCTTTCTGGCTTCATCCTCTTCACAAAGTCTTCCATGGTTTCTCCCTCTTTTTGTTTGATGTGATGGAGTTCCACATGATCCTTTATGCATTTCTTTTCAAGGAAATTTGAAAGAAAAACTTCTTTTAGCTCATCATAATGGTTGGTGAGTTCCACATGGCTCGCTAAGTCTTCGCCATCAACATCCGACTTTTTCTTTTGGATTCGGATATGTGGAAAAGTATAAGGGGTTGAATAGTTTTACCGATTAAAACTTCGTTTTAAACTATTTAGATTAACTTATGTCAATCTATCAAATGTGTATGTTGGATGTTGATAGATAAGTACTTAAATAAGTAATGTAAAAGTAAGGAGTAAAAGCACAAAACCACAACGCGAGTATTTATAGTGGTTCGCCACAAGGACACCTTCCTTGCCTACTCCACCCCCGAGTCACCTACTCGAGAGTTCGTAATCACTACACAACATAAACTTCTTGTGGCGGAGAAGCCTTCACAACGTCCCGTACTCTTTATCATGTACAAGGCTAGACACCGGGTTCTTCCACGAGGTAGAACCAAACCTATCACAACATCGCCTACACTTTATCGATACAAGGCTAGATACCGAGTTCCATTACAAAGGAGGAACTACTACCCAACACTACACAATACCTATCCCAAAGGAGATCCACTCCTTATAACAACATCAACAAGGATATCAATATCATTTGACCCAATACTAATCTATCTTGTAAATCAACACACAATATCAAATTTACACCCTAGGCACCTTTCACTAATGCCTTTGACATGACTCCTAGGCACCCTTCACTAATGCCTTCAACACAGACTTTTGGCACCCTTCACTAATGCCTTTGACACGGATCTTCAGCACCTTTCACTAATGCCTTCGTCTTGACCCTTTAGACATCTTTCACCTATGTCTTTGACACAACACTGCTAATGAGAGAAGAAAGAACTTATCAACAAGATAACATCAGTAGTCTTGATGATGATGAAGCTTGGCAACCCATGGACTTAAGCTTGCTCGACTTCAAGGGTAGTGATCTCGCCTTTAAGAGGTACCTAGAGAATCACACAAAAACAAAACTATATAGAAAGATCCTTTGGATCCGAGGTTAAAGAATTTACAACACTTGAGAGAATGTGTGTGAAAGGAGTGAGTTACAATGAAGAAATGACTCACTATTTATAGAAAAAACTCACATCGCTCCACGGATCCCTCGAGGATCCGTCCAAAGGTATTCACGGGGATCCGAGACGCTCCTCGCTACTTGGGTTATAGGTCTCCCTAGTTGGTTATGGGTCATGGATCATGGATATGAGCTTTGAGTGTCATCTAAGGTGCAATGTATCTAGACATTGGGTTATGGGTATGGTTCATGGGTTAGCTCCATGGGTTATGGATAATACCCAAATATGACTTCATGCATGATGTCATGCAATGGGTCATGGGTTATGGATCAAGCTCCATAGGTATGGATTATGGAATTTGGGTTTTACCCAACTACATTCAATGTATCTAGTCAATAGGTTAACTACTTAGATTTTTACCCATTATATTACCCATTACAATATATACTTAAGTATGTGTAAGTATATGTCCATATGTAAACACTAGTTGTTATACATATGCATTTCTATAACATGAAGAAAATAATAGTGTTTTATATGAAAGCGTAAGTGTGTTAGTAAACTATTAGCTCAAAATAATTACGTATTTTATTTATTTCGTTAAAATGATTTTACGTTTGTTATCGACAAAACATTAGAAGATCGTAAAATATAAATAAATATTTTTATGGCTTATTTGTATTAAAAGGATCTCCAGTATTCGCCTCCGTTATCTTCACTGTCGGAAAGTCGATCGGTCTTCCGCGAATATGCCCGGCTGTCTTCGTATCCTCCGGAATAGGGTTCCGTCCTTGGTGAATAGGAGTGATTGTAACTGTCTTCCTCCTCCTTTTGAGATCCGCGACGACTGGGTTTCCTTTAATCTCCGAAGCATACGGAGATGATTTTTTCTCTATCCCCTAGCCTGTGGAACACACCCTTGCGCAGCCTTCTGAACACCTCCTCCTTTTCAGCGGCTTTCTTTCGTGGTGATCTGGATTGGCTGCGTTTCGGCTCTGAGCCTTCTCTTACGTTCCGGCGCTTTCGAGATTCGATCTTCTTTCCCGAATCCCTCCTTCTGGTCGGTCTTCCGGATTCGAAGTGTTGTGACGCTTCGCGAAAGTCCAACCGAAGTTTTCGCGCTTTATGGCCTTGGCTCTCTCCTCCTGCTTTCGAACTTTCTTTGTCACAATAGGTAAGATCCGTCATAGTAATTTTCGCAATACTTCTGACGCGGATGCGCTAGACGCGGCCCTTCAAGTTCTACCAGATCTACAAGGTCTCCTTTTCGCCGTGTAGCCCAGACCGCGACACCGGAGCGGTGTTGGATCGACGGAGCTCCTACCGTGAGCATTTTCCGAACGCATTGTGTATTGGGTCCCACGGATGGTGCCAACTTGTTAGTACAAAAAGTGTGACGGGTTGTAATGGATGTTAGTATTGCTTGTCGGTCGACCAACAAGCTACGGATGGGCTAATCTTGTACTAGTCCAAGTAGTTTGATTGATTTCCGCACAAGAAGAGTAAACTGTTAGCCTTACCGCGGGGACGGACCCACGATTAGACTCCCCGTGAGAGTAAACACATTCTTATCGTAGAAAGTAAGAATATGTGTGTGTAATTATGAGAGAAAGTTGTACCTTGTATGGGGATTAGAGCCCCTTTTTTAGGCGAGTCTTACCACTAGGGTTTTCTAGTTACTCGCATATAGTAGTTAGTTGTCGGAGCCGGAACCTTGGCGGACAAGGTTCCGCGTTGATCGTGAATGCGGACACAGGAGACCTTCCGCAGCCGAAGGTTCGGTCCATAGTCTGGACTAAGTATCTTGAGTGCGTCTTTTAGCCTGAACTATAGCCAATCTCGTTATTGGGCTTACTGTTGGTCCAGTGTTCGTAGTTATTCTCGTTGTTGGGCCTAGGCCCAGTATGTGTATAGCACGAATTAGGCCCAGTGGGCCTGCTGTACGTACTATATGTCATCAATTATAATTGTCATACTTAGTTTCATTGATATGAAATTTGAACAATTAATATCGAAACTCTTTTTTGTGGAATTACTTTTGTGAGGACGGTAAGTAATACAAAGGAGTTTTTTTTAATTCAAATAATTTTGAATATGTACAAACTACAAGAATCCTTGAACGGATATATGCATGCATCTAGGAGATGATTCTTATGTTTAATATTAAATTCAAGTTTTGATTTAATAATTAAAATAAGATAGCTCAGAAGTATTTCTGAAAGCTAGTGGGAGTATTATGTTTATTTTCTTAAAATCTTATGACATATGGGCAATTACATTTCATCTAAGTTAAATGTTAAGTTTTAGTTGGGAATGAAACTTCGCTTGTAAGATTTAGAAAATAAGACATACAACCTTTGAATATATGTTTATAAACATATGCGGTAAAATAAATGAGTCTAAAGGAACATGATGTATCATTTAGAAAGTTTAAATGAATACATATCTTTGATAAGATCAAACGTGAATGAGATCTTAAAGTCTAACTTGAAAATTCATCATATACATCATGTTGTGTGTAAGGTTGTTCTATCATTCTTGATTACAAGATGATTTGACAACATAGAAATATTTATGTTTGGATTTAGAATTGCATTCCTTAGCCTGGAGTTGCTCCCAGATTCTATAAATGAATATACAACAATTGTTGCGTAATTGTCATAGTCAACAAACTTGAAGTTTGGATGGCACCAAACAAATAATTATTCAATGTTTACAGATGTTTAAAAGGGCATATTGTTGGTTGTACACAATGATGCTAGTATAATTGAGATGACACTCAATTTTAATCATGGTATCCTTGATGATGATCATGTTGACTAGTTATACTCAACTAAGAGCATAGTTGAATTATACATTAAAGAATAAAGAATACTTTAAACTTTAAAAATTTTGAAAGATGATTGTCATAAAAGGTGGTTGAGGTTGTAACGCACTTTATAAAATGTTATGACAATATCAAGATATGTGTAAACACATACAAGAAATTCACTTATTGAATTCTTGGAATAAGTATTCTCAAAATTCTGATAGATCAGAGTTAGTTGAAATTATGCCTTGTCAACAAGTATGATTATCATGACTTGAGGCAAAATTCATTAACTAAAGTTATCATGCATGGATCTATTTAGTATTTGGATAAAGAATGTTAAACAATTATTATTTATAATGAATTAAAGTACTTAATACGTTTAATTTCATTTATAATATTGTACCCTGTATTTACATGTTTAAATCCTTGAATAACTCAAATTATTCTAAATAGTCCGTTGTTGATCAATGACATGGGAATGTCATTGAATTAAGACAAATCTGAGTTTTGGTTAGAATATACTTGAAAGTACATTGATTCGAATGCATGACTAATTTCAGATGATATATAGGACCTATCCTAACCACATGATGGTACTTTATGGATCTTTCTCATTAAGTACATCATGAATATTTATCCTCAGACTTAAGATACCAGAGAAGTGTCATGGATGTAGTGCATTTCTGTGAAGCAATCTAACGCTATTCGTAACTGGTAGTTATAAGGGTTGTTTTCAGAAGTGTTGCAAAATTCATGAATTCTGCTTGTAGTCAAGAAAGAATTTGTTCCTTCAAATTTGTTTTGGAGTTTAATACTGTTGGCCCCCTCGTAGGGTTGACAAGATGTTTTCGTCGCCACGCCCACGGTCTTCTGGAATACGTTCAGAAGAATTGGTAATCTTGCTCAAACATATAAAACAAAAAATTGAATAGTTAATTAAGGAATGAGTAAGATCCAGATCCTTATTAACATGGTATTAGAAACAAAGATGAATATGATGATGAATCATCAAGAGGTTTTTTCAGAAACCATACACGGTTTGTCTGGGGGCATTGGTGTATTGCTAGACGCTAACCGATGTCATTACACATTTTATAAACATATCCAAGTGGGAGTCGTTGGTTTTATGTATATATTTTATATATGTGTATGTTCGATTCGAACTCGTGACTACACTGGATTGCACACATTACGAATGAGAATTAAAGATTAATAATTAATGTAAATGATTACAATTATTTATATAACACAAAACCGGCTAACGAGCGCTAAGTAATTAATGGAAAATGACTAACGGTCATTAAGTATTAAAGAAAAGGACTTAAGTGTAATTGGGTTAAAAGAAAAGTTGTGGTAACCCTATGGGTGGGTATATTCGGCCGAACAAAGGAGAAAACCCAACCCATAACCTAACTTGTTCCCAAAGATTTCCATTACTATATAAGCAAGGTTTGAGGTCATTTGTTTTGTAACTTTTGTGCACACAAACTAAACCCTAAAATTTTCTTCCTCTTTCTTTTGCTTAGGTCGATCAAACCCTAACACATTAGGGGTTCGGATTTGTTTTCAAAACAAAACTATTTTGTGTTTTTTTGATCTAGCAATCTCTTTAATTTGTTATTAGTTCGTGTGACAAGAACGTAAATTGGTTTGAGTTGTAAACGGTAAAGAACAATTTTTAAACCACTTTACCCTATTTTAGGGTTCTTGAATTGAAAAGATCTAGCCAAATGAAAAAGGTACATTTACGTTTTATATTCGATTGATTAATTACAGCTATATATTAGTTTTTCGCTGTGCTTCATTGATGTTTAGTGTTTTATTAATTTGTATGTCAAGTTTAATAATTCCAACGTTAAGGTCATATATATTGCAAGCGAAGAGCATTACTAAAGACAATACTCCCTGCTTCAAAAACACAGCAACACTTCATAACCATTTTTGTGTCATTAGACAACTTGTGTGGAACATTAAATAGCCACCAATAGGCATATTTCAGAAACTTGGAACAAGTAAAAATCAAACCACCGGTATTGGCTTTTTAAATTATCATAATAAAAAGAATTAAATATTTATTTTTGGGTTGACATGGTAACAAAAATTATCTAACCCTAACCCTACCCGCTAACAACGTTGGGTTACCAGGTTCGGGTGAAACTAACCCGATAAGCTTTTTCAATCCGATTTAACCTGACCAGATAAAGCTTATCGGGTTCAGGTTCGGGTCGGGTCAACCCGACCCTAATGACACCCCTACTTGCAAAGTACATACTGATGGTAAACAATTGCGCCATACTTGCTAGACCCACGGATGCATAAAGTAAAACATGGGAACATAACTATTCTACTCTACCACTAATCTCACAACTATGCACCAAACATGCCATGACCAAAGAAACTATCGAGTACTATATTGACTTATACATTCGTTTTCGCAAATCAATGGAGTCAAAGTTAATCAAGCAGGGGATTGATGCAAAATTGGTACGTCAAGTGGGAAGAAACTAGCTTTTAGTTTCATTTGTTAGTTATGCTAGCCGATTATGGCGAATCTTGACTGACTTAATATGTTTATTATTTTATGTATGTTTCGTAGATTATGGCAAGTCTAGACTAATCCGTACTTGCATGTAGGTTATTATTTTATGTCTTCCATGTTTATTTTAATGTTCCTTAAATTCTCTACCACTACTAGCTAAACTTAAGGAACATTAAAATACACGAAACATACATAAAATAATAAACATATTAAGTCAGTCAAGATTCGCCATAATCGGCTAGCATAACTAACAAATGAAACTAAAAGCTAGTTTCTTCCCACTTGACGTACCAATTTTGCATCAATCCCCTGCTTGATTAACTTTGACTCCATTGATTTGCAAAACGAATGTATAAGTCAATATAGTACTCGATAGTTTCTTTGGTCATGGCATGTTTGGTGCATAGTGGAGATTGATTTTCCATCCTGCAACCATTTTATCATCTCGCAAAGCATTAGGCAATTTTGCTTCTAACATATTATAAAACTCCTTCTCTTTATCTGCACTCATCGGCCTCCTACCTCTTTGTTCATAAATAGCAAACATTCGATTCACATCCTCGTAACGGTCTCTTTGTTCAAACACGCCACCAATGCCGCTTTCAAACATTGATTTTCGCTCCTAACTGATCAAAACCAAGCCTTGGAAGCTTATGAATGTTTTTCATAACACGATTCATATGGGCCATCCAACTTGTCGATTCATCAGTTGTGTTAAAGTAAGCCTACAATTAGAGTCCGGACATATTTTAATAACCTAACTAATTACTTACTAAACATCAGATTCACAATTTGACATGTGGCACTAATACATGTAAACAAATTCGGTATATAATTCAATAACCTAACTATTACCTCCCCTTTTCCAGTAATATCCATTACTTTAAACTTACTAACTTTTTACTAGTACATGATTTAGATATTAAACTGACTGTCAAAAAAAAAAAAAAAATCGCTATTCGTGATTATCTTATAACTCATTATTAACGGATGCAAAACAATAACTGGAAAAATCAAGGAATGGACGAAGGAGTGAAAAATAAATATAAGTAAGCTTTAAGATATATAAGTAAGCCTTGTCATGCCGTTTAATCATGCTTCCGATACATGGGTTTCCTCGTAGTTAGTGAATAAAAGGTGCAAAATGGATTCGAGCTTATTTGTTTACTTATGCCGAGAGGTGGCAAAATGGATAAGTTTGAGAAACGGGTCAAAATTGATTGATGAGAATTCACAAAAGTGCAGATAATCAAGATCATATAGTAACTCTTTGAACCATCTGGTCTAACCATATACAGTAGTAACTAAGATATATGTCAGATTTTTTATAACTATAAACAGGAAAATGAATAATCCACTCAACTTTTTATTCTCAATTTGGGTTGGAGGTTGTGGCATCAAATAGGCAATAGTTTCATATTTTTCAAATAGGTAATAGCTGTCAAAGGCTCACACCCTCCTTGGTTAATCTAAAGGTAATCTAAACAAGCAAAAATCACACGTTTACCCTTTTTTGTTACTTAACAAGAGATTTATAGACCAAAAAATTAACAACTAAAATTGAAGAACTTACTTTTTTTTTAAAGGCAGCTTTGCTATTGTTTCAACACCTGTCACTATAATGCCATCCAGGTTATCAAGCACAACAGCTCTAGATCCACGATTTTCCCTTCAAAAAGAGACAAGCAAGAAACAATAATTAAATATCAGAAGAATCCTAGATTTACCAGCCTTAAGTGACAATTCCCACAAGATAAAATAGCAACATTTTAGTATAGAAAGCAATTCGTTATTCATCAACTTTTGTCAAAAGAATTAAGCCTTAAAATCTCATTCATATATGTTATCTGCTATATATATATGTCTTTAAATCAATGGTCGGGATACTAATGGATCCACGTTACAACACAAGTTGCCATAGAGTAAGCCACTTGACAAGGGTAATTTATGAGCAATGACATGTTTAATTATGTAGTGGTGCAGCATTTTTCATATTTGACGGCAACCGATTTCCCTCGTCCCAATTCTCCAACGTAAAGAATGTGTTCATTAGCATAATTCATATAGATTTCAAGTCGTAAGTTTTAGGCATGCTATCATCATTCTACTAATTTTCTAATATATGTGTCACTTAACATTTCATCAATTACAAATCATATGGTAGGCTAATGTTCCTATCCTCCAAAATGTGACTGATATAATATATCTTGTTAGCTTTTCTGTGCACTTTACAAGTTACAAATATGAAAAGTTAGGAAGTCATGTTTGAAAAAAAGTCCATTTATGAAATAATTACTCACCTGAATCGAATATACAAAAGTCGGCTGTTGTATATTGCTGCATCCTTAGCCACCCAACAGAATACATATGCCCTGCTACAAACAAGGCATTTGTTGGCAATAATCTAAATCAAGACATTGACGGGATGTATTTTAACAATCAAATGTAATTGTGCTTGGACCCAAAAAGCCATTGTTTTAAACAGTCAAACAAAGCACTAAATTTGTTAAAATAAAAATGGAGAAAATAAATATACACAAACTATAGAGAAATCAAGAGACCTGATAAGCTTGTTAGATGGTTTTTTAATCAGTTACTTGCTGGTTGTACAAGAGAAAGAGGAGGAGGGGTGAAGAATAAAGTTTTGTGACTTTGTGTTGTTGGGTGGATAATAACTTCTTTTTAGACCGGCCCAAATAATAAACCTGCGCTTTCAACTAAAGGGTCTAGGTCTTAAAGACCTACTGTAATTTGTAGTAGTAGTGATCGTATATAATAAATGCCACTACTGCCCGGCGTCGCTATCGAACAGGAAATTTTGCATTTACTACTCCTTTTATATATATACGTATTTTTTATTTTTTTACTTTGTTGCGGAAAATTTATTAAAAAAAATGCTTTTAAGTTTAAAGGTTATTCCAAAAGAATGATAACATATATGAAATCGGGTAGATTAAATTTTGGATCAGTTTATATGTTTAAAGAATGATAACATATATGGTTATACAAGAAAAGGGACGCATAATCTATACATCCTCTCTTAGATTTGATGACGCAAATTAAGTAGGGGGTTTTCTCAAGTGTTTGCTTTTTGGTTTTTTGCTTTTATTCAGGATGCAACCTTCGAGAGGGAATAACGCTGTCATTCAACGCATGGTGAAAATGTAGTTTTGTTCTGTCGTCATACATTGACATGTTTGTTTTCTTTAGCTTAAATTAGATATGGAGCTTAAAGCTTTATGGTCTCTTATCGTTGTTTAAACCTCAAAGTTATGTCTAAGATCGGTTAAGGTTTGTGTGTTTTGCAGGTTCCCAAGCAAGATTATTACTGGTTTCCGGTTTATTCGTAGAGGTTTGTTAGTTTTTTAAACATACTAAAATCGGTGCCTAAATCTATATAAAATTGTTACAAGCAAGAGTGTTCATCAGTCCATTTCAATTTTGTTATAAGGAGTTAACTTTTATAATGTAACGGCTTAGATGAATTTGTTAACCGTATATCTATTAATCTACCTATCTATTAATACTATTAAAACAAGGTTTTTACTTGAGTCATCTTTGACTAGGTGGCATTTTTCTATTGGCTAACCAAATAAAAAATTACTAATGCTGATGTCATAAAATAAAATAACTTATAAACGCATTTTTTAATCCTTTTTTATAGTAATTTTAAAAATAAAATCTTCTTCTCGTTTTGTGTTAAAAAATTTATGGGTTATAAACGAGAAATAATAAAAGTTTGAAGATTTGGGGATTAAGCATAATTTTTGAAACCCACCGACGCTGGTGGTTCAACCGGTTGAACCGTTCTAATCGAAAACGGGTCGATGAACCGAGTCAACCCGACGGGTTGCATAAAAACGGTCATATTAAACCGGTCAACCCACGGGTTTGAAGGCCCGGTCAACCCGGTTTTCGATATGTATTAATAGTTTCCTTCTCAAATACATGTTTTCAACATTTCCTTTTTAGTTTAAACTTTTACTTTTGGTTTTCCATTTATATATAGTAAGTAGGGTACCCGTGCGTTGCGATGTCGTCAACCGATGACGATTAACAGAGAAATAGATCTCGATGAGACTGATTCACCAATTTGTTTCGATTTCAACGGGTCCTCTCTGGTTCGTTTTTGGATGGCTTTTATTGGTTACCCGAACCGGTGGTGACACCGGTTACCGGTTGAACCCGTTGGTCCGGACTGATTTCCAAAAGTACATGTACCATCAACTTGTTAACTTGTATGAAGCTTTGTGTGTTTTATTAATTGAGTAATGCTATTTAGACCTACAACACAAGCCTAAATACATGCCTAATGCATAAATCACTTGTACAATTGTATTAAGTACTTTCTCTTTCCAAATTCCCACCAATCATTTTTTTAAATCAACCAATCAAATCATTAGGTTCATTTGTAGGCTTGATTAGTAGGCACAACAATCACTTTTCTTATTAATTTGTATAATGTGTATAATAACATGTACTTTTCATGTTAGGGTGTTTTAAAAATAACATTAATTAGTCATTATTTTATATTTTGGATTATGTTGTTGCTTGTTTAAATTGTACATTGTGAAAATTTTAGCGTACTTTTTAGTAAGAGGTGTTTTAATTAGTTGTTTTTAATTTGATAAATATGCTTTTAATTAGTTGTACAATGTGAATAAATTATTACACTTTTAAGTAATGAGGTGTTTTAATAAAAGTGTTAATTACACAATACATTTCTCACCATTAAGTTTCAACATTTCACTTTCACCGCTTTTCATATATAGTATAGATGTGACTCTTGAAAACATCATAACCATTTCTTCACTCGAGAATTTGAAATTTGAATTCATCACCTCTCACTTTATTTTGTACTACATCTACCTAATTTTTCCATCTTCCATCATATATATTTTGTTCCAAACGAGAAATTAACCGATTTTTGTTCCGACATAGTGATTTGTGCGGTGTTTTCATTTTAGATTGCTATGTTTTCTCACCACTAATTATCCATTCTAACAAGTTATGATTCTAGTTTTCTTTCATCTCATAATTTATTTGAGTTTTTGTTAGGCTCTCAAAATTGATGTGGGTTCTTATCACTTTATCAATCAGTCACTTTATGTGCTTCAATGTAATTGCATTTTTATAGTGGGATTTGTTTTGTTGTTGGTAAACATTAAGGGTCCGTTTGGTATAGGGGTGTGGAAATGAAGGTATGAGTTTGAAATCATTTGTGTTTATTTGGTTGAGTGGATTTGCTAAACCATTCTCGTGGGTCCTACACATGATACCTATAGATCCATACAACTTGAAGTTGGTGGATTTTACCAAAACATTCCAATGGGGCCACTCATCTCACTCTTTTAATTCATACTTAACAAAAAATATTCGAACCCAATTATATAAATCAAACAACATTTTTTCAACTATCAAACTCATTTCCATACCACCATATTATCATACCAATATCCATTGTGATTCCTATAAGCAAACCAAACGGACCCTAAGTGTTTGAGTGTTAAAGTGATAAGACTGTTGTTACATGCATATAAGGTGTTTGATGAAATGCTTGAATTATTTTCTTTCAAATTGATTGCTGCATGATAAGATATATATGTCCTAAGTGATTTGACATTATTTTCTTACGAGTGACTTTGTGACTATAGGCAAATTGATGTGACTAGAACCTTATGTAAGGAGCGTGCCTTGGAAGCCTTTCCGTTGGATCCAACAAAATGGGGAGGTATTGCTATTGCTTATCTATCTGAAATGAAATTTCTTTTGAACTCTGCATTTAGTCAAAGGTTTGAATGTTTTCCGTCTCATATTTTATTTGTGACATAGGCCTTGTTTAGCTAAGCTTATTTAGTGAGCTTAGGCTTATTGGCTTATGGCTTATATAAGCTAAGCTTATAAGTCCATGTTAGTGTTTGGATTAGCTCATGGTAAATAAGCTAATAAGCTCAAAAGTGTTTGGTTTGGCCTATGTTGGTAAATGACTAAAAAGGATATGGTTTAATATGCTTATAAGCTTAGCCAAACAAGCACCTGAAAGCTGCCCAGATACAAACCAGCAGTTTTACTCCCAAAATCAAGCCATGAACACAATGTTAACTGCACAACAGCCAAAGAACTCAGCCTCATAAGCAAGAACATCGGCCAAGAAGAACACCTCCACCAACTGCAAAGAATAGCAACAACAACTTCACCAAGAAGGAGCGGGAACAACATTTGCCACAAACTACTAATCCAAAAACGAGAAGCTCCATGAGCCTCAAGGAACACGGTTCCGATCTTAACCCCCATGGCTCCAAGGATTGAGTAGATAAGTTTGGTTCGTTAGTTATTGTGCAAAATGTTGGTTAAAATGTCTTGGTTACTTCTCAGATATGCATTTTTAAGACCACCATTGTAGGTTGTTATTAAATTAAGTTGTAGCTGTGTTGTGAGTAATGGAGGAAGAGAGGAGGTAGAGTTAGGTGGAGAGAATGGAGGTCAAAAATGTAAATTCATAACTTGATGAGTTATAAAAGTTTGATTCTCATAAAAAGCCTCATTTTGTGGCTTATCAAACACCCATAAATAAGCTTATAAGCCCACTTATATAAGCTTAGCCAAACATTAGTTTGCTTATTAAATTATATGTTTAATAAGCCCACTAAATAAGCTTAGCCAAACACCCCATACTTATTTCCAAAGAACAACATGAAAGTGGCAAAACCATACTTTTTTGTTTTCTCAAGGAAAAGAGGGGTTAAAACAATGAGCTCAATGTTTATTTATGTTGATATCTCGAGTGATTGTGCTATATAACCATTTCTTCTTTGTATTATATTTGCATGATGGGGATGGGTCATGGGTCAACAAAGATAACCAAAAAAAGGGGCATGCATGTGATTTATCTTATGTGTACTATGTTTTGGTATTAATTAATCTTTCTAAACCAATAGTATACAAGGGAGCAAAACAGATGATCCGAAAAGTGGATGTAGAAGTTGAAAACAAAGGATTTTATCTGAAGAGAATAATGGAAACAATATTATATCAACATATGAAGAAACTTGCTTGACAGAAGATCCAAATTTAGGTTGTAGTGAATTCAGAGTTGAATATCGCACGAGCTAAAATTGATGGTGAAAGTGAACATGAAGTGAGAATCAAATTGTAGTTTATCAATGTAAAATTTATTAAAGTTTTTAAACAACCCATGTATATACGGGTCTTAAACTAGTATTTCTATAAAATAAATTATGAAGAAATGGACGACATTTATATACTCCATGGTATTTTGACAGGTTCTTAGAATTTTTGTTGATCATCATAGTAAGTGTTGATTTTGTCAACAAATACAATGTTTGTTAAGGTCAAAATTGTTGTTGTTTGCAGTAAAAAAGACTATGTCAATAGTTTTAAAGTTTTTATATTTTCAAAACAATTTGATTTTTTTGTCACGATGACCATGATATTTAGGTTGTAAACATATGTATGTATTGGTCATATTATAATGCCATAGATTGTTTATTCCTTATTTAATACACAAATCAAGTATATGTATTTTTCAATATTGTTTGTGAATGTCATCTTTTTTTTTCCGTCTACCCCATACTCTACTCTAATATAAGTTATGTTAATTTTGCATGTTTCATTGTAATTAAAATATAATGACATACTTTTAAGTATCCTATATTGCTCATGTTAGAAATATTAGCCAGGTACCCGCTCATTACGGTGGCGGTACTCGTATGATTATATTTTCTGCTGATAATTTTTTTCGAAGTACATTTTTTTATGATGACATAGTCTTGAAATAGGCTCTAACATCTTAAATGGGATGTTACATCTTTAATGGGCGGAATAAATATTAGAGTTGTTACAAGAATGTAATAAATTTTATTTATGTGTGCAAGGTATTGAATTGTTAGCAAAAGTCAAATATATTTCTATTAAAATCGAGTGAGTATGTCTTAATTTTAAACCTTGTTATTAAAATAATAGTCCAAAATAATTTATATATTAGTAAAGATACTTACATTTTTTACGTATCTTATATTGCCCGTGTTGAACACGGTTATTATCTAGTAATCCATTCAAATGAAAGTTCCGTGTGTGAATCATTATCTCCGCATAAATATTAAATACCTGACTAATCGCATTAAAAATCTCTTCATCCTTCAATTCATCATTTCTCTTAATCACATTCTGATCATCTTCATCCCTTGGCTCAACCTGCCATAGATTGTTTATTCCTTATTTAATACACAAATCAAGTATATGTATTTTCAATATTGTTTGTAAATGTCATCTCATTTTTTCCCGTCTACCCATACTCTACTCTAATAAAGTAATACTCTTTTCGTCCTATTTTAATTGTCTATATTTCTTTTTGGTGATGTCTCAATTTAATCATTCAATACTAAAAGATATAAGAGAATTTGGTCAAATTTACTATATTACCCTTGTTTGAAATTAGTATTACAAACTTTAAAAAATGTTAATTAATTGGTTAAGGGTAAACCTATCATTTAGCTAAAAAGTAAAAGAGAGAAATCAATATTAATTGTGTTTCTCTCTTAAACTGTGTGTTTTTTTGTCGGGAGAAAATTATTTTGAGACGACGAGAGTATAAATTATGTTAATTCTCCGTATAAATATCAAATACCTGACTCATCGATTCAATTCTCTTCATCCTTTTCAATTCATCCGCGAGATTAGTTTCGCTTTTGGTGCCTCGATCAATTAAAAACAAACCAAAAACAAAAGATTAATTATCTCGAAAACATAATCAACTTTTGAGTCATTAATAGTTAATGTAGTAACATTAATCCTTTTGTTTATATAAACAATATACCTTCCCATATTCCTTCCTCAAGTACTTTTGTTCCTCATTCTGAAAAAAAAAAAAAAAAAAAAAAAAAAAAAAAAAACATTAGAGTAATTAAAACTTCGTCGAAAAAACAAACCAAATTTTTTTTCAATTTTTTTCAAACTGAAATTTTCTTAACTTTTGTCGACAAACTTTTTTTCGAATTTTTTAAAAATAGTTTTCGTGACATGTGAAAAAAAATTCTAAAATTTCTTTTCATGATATTTTCTAAAAGGTTTTCCTGATAAAAATTTCACTTGTGAAAAAAAAAGTTCACATGTGCCGAAAAAAATCCAAAAAATTGATAAAAAATTTTCTAGATTTTATTTCAAATTGATATGTGCCAAAAAAAGTTGAAAAAAATAGGAAAAACTTTTCAAAAAAAGACGGACGAAACGTAAAACGAACAAAACGGGTGAAAGCATATAAAACCGACTAAACGTAAGAAATATGAACGAAAACGTAAAACCGACGAAAACGTAAAAACGAACAAAAACGGGTGAAAGCATATAAAACCGACTAAAACGTAAGAAATATGAACGAAAACGTGTAAAACCGGACGAAAACGTAAAAAAAATGTAACGGATCAAAACCATAATGAGTGAATCCAAAAAAACGGTTGTGGATGCAATTTTCACTAAACCACATGGACCATTTATGTACTTTACTCTGTAGACGATTACTTAATTTTCAAAAATCCACGTGTAAAATGGTCAACACAAAATATTTTTTTATCTTTATTAATCACAAGATAAAAATAATTATTATTTATCTCTTACAAGTTACAACAATATTGTTTTATTCAACTTTAAAAATATATGTATTATGACCAGGTTATAAATAGCGTGAGACGCGATGGCATGGCGGCGTACAAGTTCTCACGCCTCGCGCCCGCGCGAAGTTTTTGCGTTTATAATGCGATAAGGCGTAGAAAGATGAAAATATTTTATATATTCATATCATAATTCATATATATCGAGTTATAAAAAATATGGCGTAAAGGCGGCGTTAAGATAGCATGGCGGCGTAGACGACGTTCCTCACGCCATGGCGCCTTTCATGGCCTTTTAGTAACAGATGATTATGACTTTAGGCATTAGCATAAACTTCACTTTGTTATATGGGCTTAAAATAAGTGACCATGTAAAATGTACAAGTATTGGGTCTTATTCATCGAAAGTAATAAACTTAAAATACGGTTTTATTCTTTATCAAAAAAAAAAAAAAAAAAAAAAACGGTTTTATTCACAAAAGATGCTCCTTTCTCCATGTCCGAAGAATACAAGGTAAAATATTTACATTCAAACCACACAAAATACGGGAAAACGCGACCACCGGTACTTGGTTCGTGCATCGGTCGCGTTTTCCGACCATTAGGCTGGTACGTGACGGCTCAAGACGCGAAAACTTGTAGCGTGCTCGGGTTGGAAAACGCATACATTATAAATAGAAAATGCTATATTCACGTAATTTTACAAAAATTGTTAAATAATAAACCTAATACCTTGATTGTCTTATAGCCTACAAACTGCTCTACTGCCCCTCACTGAGTTTAATACACTTGCCATTGGGATGATACCATGCACCCTGTTGAGTGTAAGCCGCTGGAAGTAACGCAACCATCCCAACAAGTTCGTTGCACGCCTTACATTTTGTAACCCATGTTATACGTGTCTCTTTTATATTCTGAGCTCTGAGTTCTTTTGGTCCATACACCTTCTCAGGGAGAGTAGCATTCTTCTTGGAATTTGACATTTTATGGATTGTGAAATGTGGAATGAAAAGGTTTGAATATGAGAAGATAGTATTAGGGATTGGATGAATGAAAAGGTTTGAATATTAGTATTACTAGTAATTAATTTTAGTAGTTGAATTGAGATGTAAAAATGGAAACTGTAAATCAGATCTTTACTGTTGTAATAAATACATACTTTACCCAAACCAGAAAATATTAAAGGCTACCTGCCTCGTAATATTGACAGCACAAGCCTTTCAAAAGATACCACCTTCCCTAGTTTCTAATATTATGGACAAGTTGTAAAAATCGTTAGTCACTCGTGAGCGGTAGGGCAGGGTTTTGCGATTAATCGGTTAAGTGGTGATTAAAGAAAGATTAATCGGATTGAATTTTTTTGCACAAAATTGTAATTTTAGATATTATATTAAAGAGGAGAGTTATTTTACATACCCAACTTTTCTTACACACCAAAGGAGTCATCTCCACCATCCATCTAAAAATAAATTAATGTTTGAGATAAAAAACATTTTTATTATTTCACTTAATTTTATAATTTAAATATCTTTAAACCGTTAAGCGTTAAGCAAAATAATTACATCATCATGACGAAGATTTAATTATCTTTCATAGACGGACACTTTGATATAATTTCAAAAAAAAAAAATCGTTTTTCACGCTTTTTCGTTTTTCTTCGAAACTGAAATTTGCATAAAATATCATATATGATTTAACACTAATTTGAAGATCACATGTGATATTAGTGTTAAATCTATCATATATGATACTAGTGTTAAATCATATATGATAAATCAAATATGATATACATATCATATATGATTTAATACTAATATCACATGTGGTATTCAAATTAGTGTTAAATCATATATGATTTTTTCATTCAAATTTCAAGAACGTAAAAAACTTAAAAAACGTGAAAACACGAAAAAAAAAATTGTCAAAAGTATATCAAAGTGCTTATCTATAGAAAGATAATTAAACGCTTCGTCAGAATGGTATATTTTTTCGTTTGACGATTAACGATTTGAAAGATATTTATATTTAAAAAAGATGAAAGTGGGTTTTTAATTGTTGTGATTAATCTAATCTTCTAGATCTAATAAAATGAAGGGTTGAGATTGATCACTTGGTATGTAAAGAATCTTTTGTCTCAAACGATCTTAAATTTATATTATATTATAAGGTTATTAATTTATTATACATAGAAGTCACAAAAGTTCATTGAAATTTGTTCTAAGTCACTAAAGTTTCAAAGTTGTCATTCGAGTTACTAAACTTATGAAGGTTGTCATCCGTGTTACTAAACTTATGAAGGTTGTCATCCAGGTTACTAAACTTATGAAAGTTGTCATCCAGGTTACTGAACTTGTAAAGACATGACATTTATGTTTCTTAACATATCAAAAAAAAATATACGTAGAAATCACTGAAATTATATACGTGTTTGCTTTTTATAGTTTAGTAACCTGAATGACAACTTTGAAACTTTAGTGACTTAGGACAAATTTCGCGCAAACTTTAGTAACTTCTTTGTATAATAACCCTATATTATATGTATAAGATAAGTATAGTGCATTAAAGTTCAAATATTTCAAGTGTTTAGATATAAACATAATACATATTTCTTCAAAGTTCAAAGTCAAACATGGATATTATTCGGTTTGTTCACCATTTTTAAGCGATCTTTGACTGATTAATCGATTTGTTGACCGATTTTTAAGCGATTTTGTCCGGTTTTTAAGCGATTTTGTGCGATTAGACCGATTTTGCCCGATTGACCGATTTGTTGACCGATTTTTAAGCGATCTTTGAACAAACCGATTAAATAGGCCGATTATGATAAATCCAGACGCTTAGTAACCGATCAACGATTATGCGAAGATTAATCACCACCGAGCCGATTTTACAATGAGATTGTGGATGCCCAATTGCCACGTATCACGATCCGACTCCTTGTTAGTTAGCTTATATCACGACTCTACATGGTATTTTGACAGGTTCTTAGAATTTCATGTTGATCATCATAGTAAGTGTTGATTTTTTTTTTACTTATTTTTTTTTTGTTGTTTTGGAAAAAAGTAAAATTAACATCAAAAGGCCACAAAGGGCAAAACAACACAACCAAAGAAATCCATACACATGGTCACATGTAGGGGTATCATTCGGGCTGACCGGATCCGACCCCGACCCGACCCGAACCCGACCCGAGTCAATTCGGGTCGGGTCAATCGGGTTCAAAATTATATTCGGGTCAACCCGAGTTCTAAACAAGGTCGGGTTTAGGTATGTTTTTTTAGCCTTGACCCGACCCGAACCTGACCCGAACCCGACTAACCCGGATCAATAAAACTTTTAGAATGTAAAATACTCGGGTTGACCCCGAACCCAAATTAACCCGACCCAATTGACCCTACCCGAGTTGACACGAAACCGAATTCACCCGCCCCGAGTTCTAAACAAGGTCGGGTTCGGGTATGTTTTTTAAAGCTTGACCCGATTTGACCCGACCGAGTTGATTCAACCCGACCGTCAACCCGAATAACACCCCTAGTCACATGTAGGCCAAACCAAAACCACAAGCAAGTGATAAGGTTTTAAAATGTACCGCTTTTGGGTCGTTTAAGCCCTTATTTGATCACTTTTGTATCCGTTATTACTTAATATCGTTCCTTTTCACTTTTAGGTATCTTGAAGGCAAAATCTTGGAATGACAATTATTCGGACGAAAAGGCGCGAATATACGAAGAAAATGGCCAAAGTCAAGAATCGAGACACTCAGTCGCTAAAGCGAAGGGACGGCGTCGGTGTTATCTGCGGCGACGTCGCATCACTTTTGTGAGCTCAAGAGCTAAATTGCTTAATTACAAGTGACGGTGTCGCTTTAAAAGAGTAGGTCGTCGCAACTCGACGGCCTAGATTTGATCCGCACAACGTCGGAGACTAAAGGGACGACGTCACAAGCATAAGGTGACGCCGTCGCAAGACTAACGAGGCCAAGACGAAACCCTAATGATGGCGACCCGATGGCGTCACAAATCAAAGGTTGACACCGCCGCATATGTAATCTTATATATAGAATCCGAATTTTTAGTTTTCGAGTGTAGTCTTTTGGAGTAAAACCTAAACCAACCAAGGTTGTTTTGTACAAGATTTTAGGTTTCTAAACCCTATCTTAAATCAAGATAAGTGTTTTACTTCATTAATTTAATTATATCTTCAATTATTTGTGTGTAAGCTTGCATGTTCCCCATGTCCCGCTAATTTATTTGTGTATTTGCTTAGGAATATGAAACTTAATTATTGAATATTGATTGGTTGTCTCTTATCTTAATTGTTAATGATCTAGTAATGCGATAGGTCATCCGTTGTGTAGTTAATGCTTGATTAATCTTTGTGAACCTTAGTTTATAATACCTAGAGTTGTTGTAGGCTAAACCATCCGAAGAATACCTTAGAGTTAAAATTTATAAATCCTAGAGACTTTGTAGGCGATAAACTTTGGTAGTTTCAAAGAGTTAGGGATAAATGCATACCCTACGACCTTAGACACACAACGCGATTGAGAATAAGGACGTGACAATTCAACCATCAATAGGAGATAATTAAGGAGTAATAAAACCTAGGTAAACACATCTTTAAACCATCATACGAGCACACAATAATTAGACATAGACTACCCTCACCTTAGTTAACTAGATAATTAGATAGTAGAAGTAATCGGTAGAAATACCAACCCCGAATCCAAACCCGAGATTCGTACCTTTCCATTTCCTAAAAACATAAAAGATAAAAAATAATCTTCCTCAACCCCAACCTAGTTGCTTTGACTACGTAACCATGCCTGCATTTGTTGGAGCGACTGGATGATCGGGCCGAGGTGCCCTCTTCCCTCACTCTCCTTTCCCTAATATGAACCTTGAGTCATCAAAGCCTTTTCGACTCGGCCTGGCCCGGCCGCCCCACGCTCTTGTTTTTCGCTTAGCGTAGTAACTTCTCACTAGCATTCCTATTCCCCAGAGAACGATATCAATTCCGTGGCTTACCCTAATACTACACTACAACGATTAGGTTCACTACCTAGGGTGTTGAAAAACTTGCTCGACGAAAGGAAGTTCCTTTGACCCGAACGACGCTTGTAACATTATCAAGTTTTGGCACGGCCGGGAATAGAATAGCTAGTTAGAGTCCACCTCGCTTAGGTTCCCTGCTTGATTCCTATCAAGCAAGCTTTTTCTCATTTTAGCTTCCTTGTAGTCTATCCCCTTCTTTGTGTTTGTGTTCAGAAACCCTTTTCATTTGTCGATATGGCAAGTGAAGTTGCATTTGAATCATTAACAAATGAGGAACAATTGAATTTCGCAGATTGGATTGCTTTTATTGTTCTAATGAATTTGTGAGTGATCTTAGAGATATCCAAAAGGAGACGGGTGTAAGGTTGGATGGATTTGATAAATTTTGTGCTTGTGTGGCTTCTATTCAACGATCATTGTTAGAATCAACTCCTTTTAGTGAGACCCTCCGAAAAATTTTGAGAAAAGGCTCTAAGCATAAACCATCGGTTGTCACAACTTGAGGAAATGGATAAGGAGGATTTATCTAACCTTAGGCATCATGATCAAAAAGACCTAGTTTTTAAGAACATGGAACCTAAACCCGAACAAGATTGTGAGATGGTTATAGTTGAAGCGCCTAGTTGCATGCGTGGGATAGATTTCAAAACATATGACACACGTGAGGAACTTTAGGCAAATAGAACATAGTGATCAAATTTTGAGAATGATTCTTATGAATCGGACCAAGAATTTGAAATGGCTAAAGAAGGATTTGAGATACTTAGGAGTGTATTTGGGTTAGATCATACTAAAACACATGATGAACTTTTAGGAGATCGATATATAATGGAGAATGAGGTGGAAACTCCAAGCCCACAAGCCCTACCATCACTTGAGGAACACACATCGCCTATAACTTACCCGGAAGAAGTAGAAGAGACTATAGGAACCCCGATTGATATAGAACCTTTGGACCAAACGCCACTAGAGAATGTAGGTTTAGATGATTGTTGTCATGACCTCTCTCTTAGTCCTAGGGAAGTTCCTAATTTTGATGAACCGAAGCCTCAACCAAAAACCTTACCCAATTTTTCGCCTTTAGATGTGAATCTTGGAATTGAATTAGGCCCCAATCCACCCATCAAAATAAATAATTCGGGTAGTTGCTTGATAAAGGTGGTAGACTCTAGGCCATGTAAAGTAGAAGCTAATATAGGAGTAACCCATGACCTCACACACTTATATCACCCATTCATGGTTGATAACAAGAAACATTATGGTTTTAAACCGGGTTTATTAGGTCAAGATGGATCCTTAACTAAGAATCTTTTGAAGTTGATAGAAGATGATCCATTTTAAGAGAGAGATTATTCACCCGCTACACCAATAGAATTAGGTAAGGTTATAATGAATGGGCTGTTGGATCGATATACTTTAATCAAACTAACTTAAACTAGCTTGTTAAGGTTTAATAAATTCGGATAAATCCTAAGTTATTAACAAAGAAACACTGAGCAATCTTTATTAAGTACGCAGAATTTACTTAACAAAGCTAAGAAGAATAACTTTTATTATAAACTCTAAATCTGCTTATTATGCAGATACTCTAATACAACTCTAAGATAATCGAACTTTTCTCTAAAACACTAATTCGTAAACTCTAAAACTCTTTTTTTTGGAATCGTACCTCTAATGCCAATCTAGGAGTCCTTTTATAAGCTCAAGGATATCCTAGTCGGTTTACAATTTGTAACCTTGTACGACAAGTAATCTAAACATAGAATACAATACATTCCATAAACGAATATAACAGTTCTTGTGTTTTTGCAAAGATTTGACTTCTTAGTGCATTACTTTGACTTTATCTTTAGCGATTGCTTTGACTCTTTGACTTCTTCCAAAGAATTTTTGACTTACAAGATTTCTTTCATATCTTCAAGACTTTCATATCTTCAAAGACTTTCATATCCCAACAATCCTCCCTAACTTGACTTCTACTTGCTTGACTTCAAGTTCCTTTGTGAATATATCTTTAACAACTTCATCTTTAAGAAGCATTGTTCTTAGCTCTTGGATTGTATCTTTGTAGTGTACGTGCTTTGTCAAAGTATCTCTTAGAATTGTTCTTTTCACAAAGTGAGATCCAAAGAAACTTCATCTTTTCAAAGAACACAAAGAACATATGGCAATTTGTACATTAATTCACTTTAAGTTGCATACTATTCTCATCACTTCCAAGTGAATCATTGAAAATTTAATGGATTTAGATCTCTTTACCAAAGCCATTATCTGGAGTAGCCAAATGTTTTGGTGTGTAAGACCATGGTACATTGATAACTATATGATTTTTAGCAAACCACCACTATCAATGATTTGATTTGTCTTTACCAAAAGTTGTACCCTTCCGGACTAGTTAGTTCTTCTATCTAATGGTGAACTAATTACCAATAATGGTTTTTCCACGGCCTTTACCACAAGCCATTTTCTTGTGGGCTAGCCAACTCTTCACATTCTCGATAGATTACCATCCAACTTATTAGCAAGTTGTCAACTAAAACGGATTTGATATATCTTTACCAGAGCCGTTTGATCATGGATTAGTCAAACCTTTTGTAACCATGGTGGATTGATAACCTATTGATGTTATCATCACAAAACCATTTATTCAACCTTTATTTCAAAATATTTATTACTTAGCAAAGGTTTCATTTAAAAATTCTTTAAGCGGTTTATTTACGCAAGCAGTACTTTGATGAAAGTCTTGTCTTGATCGATAGTACTTTGAATAAAAGTACCGATATATCAAAAAGTATTTATTCAAATAAAATTCATACCGATTATTGATCATTCTCAAAGAATAGTAGTCCGGTTGATAAACAAGTTGATAACCATGCAAGCGGTTTCATTATCCTCCTCTACTTCCAATCCATGCTCTAGCATTCTTCTCATGAGCTCAACTGTTAGAGGATATCTTCTTTACGCAAACATATGTATCATTGTTCCATTTTCCGACTCTAAAACATGAACTCGGACTCTTCAAAGAATCTCCAAGAAACAATTTCCCAAACTTTCTTGATTCTTCCAAATAGCATCGGTGTTCTCCTCTTGATTTCCCATACGGTTATGAGATCACCATGTAAAACTAAACCAATCCCTTCCAATGGATTATTTTCAAAGTAAGCCTTCACCACATGATATAAATAGAATAGATCTACTCTATCTATAATGTGCGAGAAGTCCCATAGCCTTTTGAAAACTTTGAAGCTTTCATCTTCTTTATGAAAAATCATGTAATCTCCATCCTTGGATTTCACAACTTCAAAACACTAATCTTTGATCTGTTCATCTTCATGTCATTATCTTCTTTTGAATAATCAAAATCTACTACTACGAGATAATTCCTTAATTCATCACTAGTCTCGGATCTTAATTCAACTTTTTCTTTCTTTGAGAGTCGAACATCCGTAACCCGGTTTTCCTTTTTCTTTTCAAGTTCTTCTTCTTTCACTTGATCAATTGTAGCTTCTTCTCTAAAATCTTTAATTCTGCAACATCCTTCTTATAATCCTCCCTAGCAGATCATATAATCTTTTCATCTCAAAATAATTAAACTTACGCAATCCTTTATACCCTTGACTTTTCAGATAAGCCATCATAGCATTTCTGTCTTTAGCTTTATTAAGTCTTCTTGGCAATAAATCTAACAGGAGTAGGTGACGGTAATGTTTCAGCAGCTTCTGCATTCAACTCCTCATGCAACTTCTTAGCTGCTTCTCTATTCTGAGCTTCTTCAGCTTCCTAAGATTTTCTATCTTTAGCATTTAACTCTTCTTGAAGCTTTCTAGTTGCAGCTTCATTCCTAGCAACTTCAATTGCTCTTATTTATGCTAAAGTTAACTTTTTCTTCTTAGTTTCAACCAGAACACCCTTTCCTTTATCCTTAGGATCAATATCAGGTTGAGAAGTTCTTTGTTGTTCTTCTTCTTGAACATCTCGAATAGTAACTCCTCCTCTTGCTTGTGATAAATCTCCAAGAATTGTAGCAATAAACTCATCATCACTTGCAGAATGAATAGGTTTGAGAATAGCTTCCTCCTCTTCTTGTATAACAGGTTGTAGAAGGTCCGACTTCCTCTTCAAAATTTAACACTCTTGGAGTAATTACTTCTTGTCCGAAAGTATCCACGAAAACCAAGACTTTGTTGTTCAAGACCTTGTACATCAATGATGACTTTGAACTTGAGCACGCTCATCAAGATCTTGATAGATCTTTTCTTCGACTTTTAGAACTTTGTGTTCATTTTCTTTAACCATATCTTCTTTCAAATTCGATAATCTAGATTCCTCCCAAGTTGATGTAAGATGGTTTATGAACCTTTGGCGTTTGTGTAGCCTAGACTGCTTTTGTGCCGTCTTCTTGTTTTTGACCCAGACACGAAATTCTTTAATCAAAGGCCAGACAAAAGTTCTAAGCCTTCTAAATTTGATCTTCAACTTCTTTATCTGCTTAGCTTGAACCGTAGTAATCTTTTGCAACTTAACTATCTCCTTGTCAAAGCATAATTATCCAAAGATAAACCTTCACGAGGTATAGAATGTGGATCTTCACTACGAATATGTGAATGTTCCTCCGATTGTGAAACGAGAAGATCCTTGTGGAGATGGAGAAGGTGATCTTAAAACTTCTTCTTGAACCTCGTGGCTTGACAAAATAGTACCACGTAGAGATGCAGACCTTCTTGTGATGCAAGACTTGCGGATGCAGACCTTCGGATGCAATACTTTCGGATGCAAGACAAGTGCGGTTCCTTGAGATCGTGAGACCTTCACTTGCTACATCATCTTCATCATCGCCTCTATAAACTGAACAACTTCCATCATAGAAGTAGTTAATGGTGTATCTGGACCTCTAAATAGATCACTTCTTCTAGCCATAAAA
This sequence comes from Chrysanthemum lavandulifolium, assembly GCA_022545495.1. Taxonomy (NCBI): domain Eukaryota; kingdom Viridiplantae; phylum Streptophyta; class Magnoliopsida; order Asterales; family Asteraceae; genus Chrysanthemum; species Chrysanthemum lavandulifolium. The sequence goes on from CM040246.1 coordinate 211,872,923, forward strand.
GTAAAAATCTTGGATTGTTGAACAACAACAGGCAATAAGTATGTAGGTTTTGGCACATCAACAAGTTGCTTGTTTAAGAAAAGCTGTATAAACCTTGGGTACATTAGTCAAGTAGATCCATGTGAGATATGTGAGAGCATCCCATCCAGTATTAGCCTTGAGAAGTTAAAAACTCGATCCGTAGCTAACCCAACCATTGCAGATGCTATATTGGACCCGAACTGCTCCCAAGAAGTACTTTTAGCACTTATGCAATGTAGCAACTCATGAACCAAAAATTTCCATTGAGGACAAAACAACTGTTCTTTGAATGTTTGTTTCATTAAAGAACCTTCATAACTAATATGCCCAAAAGTTTCCCAAATCAATTCCTTGGCAAAACGAATAGCACCATCATTATCATTAAACAACAAATCCTCTCTAATAGATGCTTGATAATCTTCACATTCTTCCAACAACTATAACCCTAATATAATATTCTTCATTCTCCATGTTTTCTCTTGCGTGAGCCCAAAATTCTTGAATCCAAGGCTCAATAATATCCGGCTCCACTAAAAGAGCATAAGCGATTTGCGATCCATTAAAAATCAATAATATCATGAAACGCCTCATTGTCTTGGTCTTGTCTAAATTTGCTACCATATTGTGCTTTGAAACGAGAAGTCGATTCGCCATTGGTTAGTATGTAAGCACAAATTGAATTTGAATAAGAATGAGAGAAATATGGAAACGATGCAAGAGAATAATATGAGAGGAAAATCGGAAAGTAGTTATGTATAGGTGAGATTTTAAAAATCAACGCCCAAAATAAAACAACTGTTGGCATTAATTACCCTCAATATAACTGTTGGAACAAGATTGCTTAATGACAAACAAGACTTTCCACGTATGCGATTTTCCAAAGCAAGACTTTCCAAGCAAGATTTCTGGAAAATCAAGATGCTTTGCCAAAGTCCTCCATAGAAACTAAGTATATACAAGTATCCTCCCTCAGCAATACAGGACTATACTAACACCTTATAGTCCTCCCTCAAATGTAGCTCAAGAGTTAATCATGCCAATAGTCACCACCAAGTGATTGAATCTTGAAACATCAAAGCCTTTGGTGAGTAAATCACCTACATTATCATCATGTGAACTTTGACACATTAATGAGCCGATGCTCATAACAATCTCGATAAAGTGATGCCTAGTCCGAATATGCTTGGTCTTGGAATGATAAACCTGGATTCTTCACAATACAAATGGTACTCTCATTATCAATATTGATAGGAGTATTTTGAAATTGAACCCATAGTCCAAGAGTTGATTCTGCATCCACAAATGTAGAAAACTAGAAGGGGTTGAATAGTTTACCGATTAAAACTTTGTTTTGAAACTTATTGAAAGATCAATTGATATTGATCTTAAGTATATTAATGAAATATGCAAGCAATATGTAATAAGTAAATAAGGAAAGAAATGATCAAACCACAACAAGTTGTTTATAGTGGTTCGACCTACAAGGACTCTTTTCCTTGCCCTACTCCACTCCCCGAGTCTCACACTCGAGAGTTTAACTTCACTAGTCAACAAGCTCCTTTCACCGTGGAGAAAACCTTTACACTTCGCTTACACTATTTCCGACACTAAGCTAGATGTCGAGTTCTTTCCAAGGGTACAACAACTCCCACACAAATGTATTTTGAGGACTAAAATACTAACCACTCACACTCACAAGATTATGATGGTTTGATACAACAATGAAGTATGAATCAACACTAGATCATACAACACTAAACAAACAAGACTTCCAACTTCTCGTTGAAGCTTGAATATGACTTGATCTTCTTTGCTACAAAGAGATCACTAATATGATATCTGTTGAGTTAGAAAGGTTAGAGAAGATATGTGAGAGTATGTTAGAAAGGGATGAGAAACTACTTGGCTTGGCATTGCTATTTATAGCCAAAATGGACGAGGCGTCCACGGACCGCGGACCCTTAAAAGGGTTCCGCCCGTGTACCAAAATGGTACCGCGGGGATCGACGGACAAAGATATCAAATCTTGCTTAAAGTCAACTCAATCTAAGAGATTGTGCAAGATATGGAGAGTATAAATCTTCACAAAATATCTAATGGAATCTACAAATGATTCCCATGATGTAATACATGATGTCAAATGTTGTATTACTATTAATAGAAATATGCAAATGCTTAAGTAGTGTTTGGTTTTAAGAACCTAACACATTCTACAAACTACTATCATACATAATGATTAGAGTCATATCAAGATGTTACTAATCATAAATGTAAATGCTTGAATGATGAATATATTGTTTAAGAAAGCTTGTTTTAATATCTAATAAACTTGACAAGCTTTAAGCTTTTATAAATTAAATTTACTTTTGTCGTTAACAAAACTTAGGCAAAGATCAAAAATATAAATAACGTTTAATGGCGATATTTGTATTAACAATCTCCCACTTTTGTTGAGGACAAAATATAAATTTATTTTATAAAAGAAACAAAGTTTGTACAAGAGTTATAAAATATTAGTTTTAGAACTTGAAAAGGAAATGATAATGTAAGTGTATGAAATTTGACTTTTATGAAAGTCAAAGAATTCACTAGTTGATGCATGATGTTGACTTTTGAGAGAAAGTCAAAGTATGCGGTTTGACTTTTAAGAAAAGTCAAGTATTACCAATGAGGGTTCTGTTTGACTTTTAGAAAGTCAATTGTATGCGGTTTGACTTTTCGGAAAAGTCAAATAGAAATAATTTCAAAGTTCTATATTTTCTCCCCTTTTGTCTCAACAAAAGAAGAGGTTATCTTGGAATGTAATGAGCCCGAGCTTATTATCTCCCCCTTGTTCAAAGCTCCCCCTAAATTGGGTGCTTTAATGGGAAGATACATGGATTGTGAAAATAAAGCTACAAAAAAAATGTTAGTAATAATGATCATTCACAAGCATTTCCAAACACTATGTAATGACACCAACAATGTAATAAACAACATTCATTAGTTAAAATTTTTCATGAATCAAGATCATGAAAAGAGAACACAATGATGTGTTTTTAGTACAAGAAAAAGAAATAAAAATTATCCTAAGAAAGCAAATAAAAGAAAGACTATTCTAAAACCATCCTAAAGTGATGGTGGATGGGAAAGAGCGTTTAGACGCTCAAGAATGTGGTTGAGGATGAACCTCATTTCGTCGTGGAAGTCATGGACCATAATCCGGGTCCGTTCCACGGTTTGACCCGTTTGCTCACAAGTTGAGCAACCGTGCCTTGGAGGGTAGAAAGTTTGCGGAGGTTGTGGTGGTGGAATGGTTGATGTGTTGGTGGTGTTGGGGATGTTTGGAGTGGTCATGATGGATGCAAGCAAAGCACTTTGCATTTGCATTGTCTCACTTAAGTGAGAATCCACCATGCCTTTGAATTGGTGGAGGTTGTGGAGTTCGGCTTGAATCTCCTCTCAGTGGGATTGTCATCCCACATGCTCTCGGAATGTCCTCGATGTGAGGGACATTGATGATGGAAGTGGATGATCCCGTATAAAGGACCATGAATGTCCTTGTGAATGGGGTGGAAAGGAGAGGTCTTGGCCCTAATGGGCGTTTGGGTCAATGGATGACCGAGGTGATTCATGAGCGATTAGCTCAATGGTGCCAAAGGATGGCAATGGTGGTGGATGACTTGGCCTGGGTGGCAAGTCTTCCAAGTCCTCTAGGAAAGGATTTGGTGATGTTGGTGGAGTAGAAAATAACTCCATGGGAGTGAGTGGGAGACCTTGGTGAAGGTGGTGAGGGTGTTTTGGATGTTTGGATGGGTGGGTGGAGGTGAAGTAGGTGCTTTTGATGGTGGTGGAGTGGTGATCACAATGTGTGATGAAGTGGGTGTTGCTAAGGTAAGGTGTGTATCATCTCTAATGGGAGATGAGATTGTAAGTGGTGAGGAGTCGGATGATGAGCTAAGATGAGTAAGACAACAAGGCCTTACGCTAATTCTAGCGGTTTTCTTGCAAGGTTTTGGTGATGATTTAGTCATTTTTAACTTGGGTTTTGATTTGCTAGATAGTAATGAGAATGAGAAAGGTGTGAGGATGATCATGGTAAAGCCTTTCAATTTATAGAGGTTTAAAATGTTGAGAGATGTGTTTGATTTGATGTTGAACCATTGAAGAGATGAGGTTCCTCATGATTTGGAAGTGGGTTGAATGCTAGTCATATCACCCAAGTCAATCCATTCAAAGAAGATGGAGTGAAGAAGAAAAGATATGCAATAAATGTGTTCTAGTGGTGGAATTTCCTAATATTCAGATTACCCACGGTTTGAAGGTACCAAAATTTGGTTCCTTCCTTTATATAAAGGGCTCCTTGGGTGGATTTTCAAATTTTGAATTTTGGTGGGAAATGGATTTCTTACATCCCTTAGTGAATAATACTAGTTCTAATAACGGTATAAACTAGTTAAGATTGATTTATAAGTGATGGAAGATAATTTGGAATCACGAAAGAGTCGAAATTGAGAAAATTACGGAGGATCCACGGCACCAAAATCATACAGACGGAACCCAAAAAGGGTGCCGTCGGTCCTCTGTCTGAGATATGGCGGTACCAAATTACATAAAGGACGGTACCAAAATAATGGTGCCGTCGATCCGTGAGTCTTGAAATTTGGATGAGAATGTTTCTTAAAATCGAAATTTCGAAACACGAAATTTTTCTCAAAACTGTTATACTAAACATTTCTAGTTAGGAAAAGTAAATAACACATATGTAAACACGGTGGAGCATAGATTAAGAGCAAGGCTTATTGATTTTCACAATATAGTGAAAATGGGTAAAATTGATAGCATACTTGTGCTATCCCCGCATGAGATTGTTAGCATACACCATTGTTTCAAGTTATATTATCATCCTACATAATAAAAACAACTAAATAGTATCAAACATTAACGATAATGCATTGTTCCAAACACTCCTTAAAGTACCCTTATTTGTCCAACTTCTTGTAAATCTTGTTCATCATCCTACCAAGGCACTTGAACATTCCCTTAGTTTGCTTGAATTCTGCTGATTCATTCTCAATCTCGGGAAGAGATGTGTAATACTCTTGAGGTGGAAGACGAGAGCTTGGAAGACCATCCTCGGAGCTATTTGATGATGATGATGAAGGAGTTGGAGGTTTAGCTCTTTTGCCTTTAGTCTTAGCAACTCGAGCATCACTCAAAGGCACAAAGATGTGAGGGACGAGATCATAGTTAAGGTGCATCCCTTTTGGGGTAGGTGGAATTGGGCGAAGTTTCTATAGAGGCGGGTGAGAAGCATCCCGTATGGAAGAACAACGGATCCTTGAGTTGGAATATCAATCATTCTCCTAGCTATGTAGTAGGCTAAGTTGAATGGTTGTCGGGTGGACAAGTTGTAAAGCATGTGGCAAAGACAAGCGTTTATGTGATCCCTATTCCTATGGTGCTAATAGCGTTTGCTCTAAGTAACTCCTCCCATTTCTTAAATTAGTGCTTAAGTTCATTGAGCTCCATTCCATATGGATCTCGGTCTACCTCTTTTCCTTTCGGGTAACTCGGGTTGTATCACCTTTTGGGTTAAAAGGTGTTCACGGATGATATCCTTATCGGCTAAGCGGGTTATGTAGGGAAGAGGCGGTCATTGATTGCATCAAGGCGGTGGTGACCACTTATCCGTGTAGACACAAGTTCCACGGTTGGGAATTCCTAGTACTCTAGCAAAGTCACTTAAAGTGATGGTGTAGTCATTTTGGTTGATTCTAAAGCTAAGACAAAATTCATCATCTTCATCACTAAAACCGGTCACACTAGCATAGAATTCTAATACGAACCTAGGACAAATTGGTTCATCAATGTCAAGAAGACAATCGAATTGAATGGCGGCTAGTTCTTCACGAAGATTGGTATGCTCAAGGAAGGATGAGTGAATGGTTCTACCCTCGTGGAAATACCTTGATTCTAGACCCCTAAATATTTCTACTTGTTCCTTGGTGAGTCCTTTGGTTTTGTGGTGTTTGGGAATGTAGTTAAGAGTGTCTTTGTGATCATAGAATCTTGCGGCTACCATGGTTATTCCTAAGGACAAGAATTAACATGTTAAAAATGAAAATAAATTTTAACATTTTTGATTCTAGTGTGTGCCTATATGAAAACAATTTGGAGTTGCGGTTATCTCGACTCATTTTATGCACAAAATGGTTTTAGTGGAGTGTTTGGCAAATACCATGAGATAACCCAAATGCTCCTAGTTCAATGTGGCTACATTTGAATATACCCGGGAGTGCATATTAGTTATGCAATACCTTTAGTATTCAAGAGCATGCAAGTGATGAAAATTCTAACGTTTCTATTTGTATTAGCAATGAAAAATGTTTTCCTATAAGTGAGAAGCTTTTCAAAACTTTTGACATGGGGTGTTTGGTTGTTTGAATAAGGCCTTATATTTATTATCTATCAATTAGTGGGAAACATGATTTGTTTATGCAATATGATAATGTAGTATCTAATTTGAATGACTAGTTATGCAATTTGCCAATTGAATTCATATTTGGTATAAAAGCATACATAAAACCCCATGTAATGATTTGTGATAGTTTTGTGCATAAATAAGAATCCTAGACTCAGAATTAAGAGATGAAGTGTAGTTAGGATACTTACAATGATGTTATCTTCAGTGATAGGTGAGTGGGAAGATGACAATAATGAGCTTGGTTTAAGTTTTACACGTTTTGGTAAAGTGGGTTGTGAGGAAGAAGATGTTATGTATAAGCGGTTTTGTACATGAGACACCACGGACGAGACGGTACCAAATTTTGGTTCCGTCCGTGTGGTCGTTGGTGCCGTGGCTACTGATGTGAATACAAGGCTAAATTGTTTTGGTTTGACTATTCTAATGTTTTAGGCTATGTTTATCCTACATGTTTGGTTCCATTAACCCTAAACCAAGTCTAAGAAGATTAAAGGTTCTCGTTTAAGAGGTTTAGTAAGGATGTCGGCAATGTTGTCTTGGAGGATACTTTCTCGATTGAAATGTTTCCTTTTTGAACATTGTCGCGAAGAAAGTGATGATGATTTCAATGTGCTTTATGCGAGCATGTTGAGCAGGATTCTTCTTTGAGATCGATGGCTCCTTTGTTGTCATAAAGTATCACAATGTCGTTGAGATGAATTCCGTAGTCTCGAGAGCTTGCTTCATCAAAGAGCTTGTTGACATGCTTTTCCGGTGAGGCGTATTCGGCTTGATAGTAGAGATGGCTAAAGCCGTTTGCTTCTTTGCAAACCATGAGGTGAGACAATGTCCAACAAAAGTGCAAATACCACTTGTACTTTTCTATCGACATAATCACCGGCATGATCCGAGTCGGCATACACTATGGTTTCTATACCCGTTCCTTTGGGATACCATAATCCTAAACATGTTGTTCCCTTAATATATCTAAAAATCCTTTTTAATGCTTCTAAGTGTGATGCCTTTGGGTTTTCTTGAAAGCGAGCACATAGACAAACACTAAACATAATGTCGGGTCTACTAGCCGTAAGATAGAGTAGGCTACCAATCATTCCTCTATATTTAGTGTTATCTACGGATTCACCTTCTTCGTCCTTGGTGAGTTTAGTGTCCGAAGACATGGGTGTTTTAGTTGGTTTGGAATCTTCAAGACCAAATTTCTTAAGCATGTCTTTTATATATTTAGATTGGTTAAAGAAAATACCATCTTCTAGTTGTTTAATTTGGAGTCCTAGAAAGAAGTTTAACTCACCCATCATACTCATTTCAAACTCGTCATGCATGATTTTAGAAATCATTACATAGTTCTTGACAAGTTGATCCGAATATAATGTCATCAACATATATTTGAACAATAATAATTTGCGATTCCTTTTCTTAGTAAAAGAGTATTATCTACTAATCCCATAGTATATTTGTTATCAATAAGAAAAGTCTTAAGGCAGTCGTACCAAGCTTTAGGTGCTTGTTTAAGGCCGTATAATGCTTTCTTGAGTTTGAAGACATGATGTGGTTTCTCAAAGTCGGTAAAACCGGGAGGTTGAGCAACATACACTTCTTCGTTAATAAACCCATTAAGAAAAGCACTTTTAACATCCATTTGAAATAATTTGAAATCATAAGCACATGCATAAGCAAGTAATATTCTAATAGATTCAAGTCTAGCTACCGGTGCATAAGTTTCATCATAGTCAATTCCTTCTTGTTGATTATAACCTTGTGCAACAAGCCTAGCTTTGTTTCTAGATACTATACCATTTTCGTCCATTTTGTTTGAAAGACCCATTTTGTTCCAATTATAGTTTGATCTTTGGGTTTTGGAACTAGTTTCCAAACATCATTTCTAACAATTGGTTTAATTCTTCTTGCATGGCCATTACCCATGATTAAGTCTTTTATTGCTTCATTTATGGTTTTTGGTTCAATGGTGGATACAAAACAAAAATGATTACTTTGATTTTGAGCTTGTGATCTTAAGGTTCTTTGATTAAGTTTTCCTATGACCTTTTCTAATGGATGGCTTTTAGATTCTTTTATGTTGATAATTTCCTTATTTAATGGTTCATCTTCCTTGTTATTATTAATTTGACTTTCAATTATTTGACTTTCAACTAAGTCATCATCTACCAAAGGTGATGTCTTAGAGGAGGTGGACTTTAAATCAAATGTTATGTTCAACGATTCCTCGACTATCATTGTTTCTTTATTTAGGACAATGTAAGCTTTACTAGTTTGAGAGTAGCCAAGAAATACACCTTCATATGACTTTGGGTCAAACTTGGTGAGATAATCCTTAGTGTTAAGAATAAAACATTTACAACCAAAGACTTTAAAATATCCTAATGTTGGCTTTTTACCTTTATAAAGTTCATATGGTGTTTTGTTTAGGAAAGGACGTATTAGGACTCTATTTAAAATATATGTAGAAGTGTCAGCGTTACACCAAAACTTTTGAGGAATGTTTTGTTCATTAAGCATTGTTCTACTCATTTCTTGAATTGTTCTATTTTCGTTCTCTACTCCATTTGATTGAGGTGTTCGTGGGCGGAAAAGTTATGTGTTATACCATTTGTATCACAAAAGTTTCCAAATTGGGTTTCGTTGTCAAATTCACGACCATGATCCGTTCGGATCGACACAATTTGACACCTAGAAGATTTTGAATTTTCTTGCTAAGTATTTCAAATTTATCAAAAGCTTCATTTTTGGTTTTCAAAAATAACGTCCAAGTAAACCTTGAGTAATCATCTACTATGACCAAAGTGTATAAGTTGCCTCCATAGCTTCTTATAGCGGATGGTCCAAACAAGTCCATATGTAATAATTCTAGACACTTAGATGTAGATACCATATTTTTAGATTTGTGACTACTATGTGTTTGTTTACCAATTTTGCAAGCGTCGCAAAAGTGTTGATCATATTTTAGTTTTGGCAAATTCCTAACTAACTCTTTTGAAGATAGGTTTTGTATAAGTCTCATATTAGCGTGACCTAAGCGTCTATGCCAAAGAGATGAGCTATCGTCTAATGTTGTTAGGCAAAGTTTGTCATTATATGTTTTATCTATTTTCATGACGTATATGTTATTTTTCCTAACTCCTTTAGCTATGGTGATACCATCTTTTAGTATTTTACTACCATTTTCATCAAATAGTACTTTATACTTTTTATCGCATAGTTGACTAATACTAAGTAGATTAAATCCTAACCTATCCACATGAGCAACATTTTCAATAGTTAGAGAGTTATGAGCAATCGTACCTTTGCCAATGATTTTGCTTTTGAGATTGCTACCGAAAGTGACATTACCTCCGTCATACTCTTGGTATGATGAGAAGAGACTTTGTTGCCGTCATGTGTCGTGAGCATCCACTATCTTTTATCCATTCATCGGGTTCCAATCCAACTTTCAAACATACCTAAGAAGCGAATAACTCAAACATTTGGTCCCCAATATCTCATGGGTCCGTTTGGGTTAAACATACCATTATTTGATTCATGTATGGAAATGATGGATAAGGGTTCCATGGCATGTAATCTGGAGTTTGATATGGTCTAGGAAAGTTTTGATTCCAACCGTTGTGTTGGTAGTTAGGTTGAGCGTTGTGGTTGCTCTTAGGAAAGGCGTTTGGCAAAAGAAGTTTTATGTCGTTGTTGAGTAGTTTTGATCTAAATTCATTTTAATAAGTCCTACTCGATATAATGGCTGGTTTTAGTTTAATATTATCATTGGTTTTCTTTGTTACTTTAACAAACTCGATGCGGTCCGTATTGCGAACATTACATTACTGTTTGAAGTACCAGCGGTACCATTTTACTGTGGACGGAACCCTTTTTTGGTTCCGTCGGTCCGTCTTTGTCTGATGACAGTTTGATGAGAATGTTCGTCCTTTTCGACCGTTTTGTTTTGACTCTTAGGAATTAATACTTCATTAAACCCTAGCCCATTCATGTCTCACGGTGTTTTATGGATTTTAACTATTTCATCGGCAATAGCGATGTTTTTGTTAAACCTTTTAAACTTAGAATTATTTTCTATTAAAACTTCTTGTGTGAGCTTTAGTTTTCTATTTCAAGACTAAGCTCTTGACATGATTTACAATCATTGTCATTTGCTTTTCCTTTTCAAGTCGTTTTGCTTTTCTTTTAACTCATATACCTCATTTTCCAAAAACTCCTTTTTAGTTTTAGAAATTTATTTTTAGTTATGATTTTAAGACTTAGCTCACACAATTGATTATATTGTTTTGCAAGGTGTCATCATCTATGGAAGAATAAGAAGAGTCGGAAAGTACCTCATTTGACTCATGTGCCATTAGAGCGATCTCTTCCTTGCTTGATTCTTCATCGTCTTCACTATCACTCCAAGCACCACTTATAAAAGCTCGTTGAGTTTTGCTCTTAGGTGGCTTGGGACATTCTCTATGAGATGACTTGCATCACCACATCTAAAACACTTTCTTTCACCTTTGATCTTCTTATCATCCCGATCTTTTGGAATGGCTTCTTTTCTTCTCGAGGTTGTCTTACAAACTTTCCTCTTCTTCTAAAGAACTTCTTGAAATCTCTAACGGCCATGGCATACTCCTCATCTTCACTATCGGAACAAGATTCACCATCATCGCTTGATTCCGCCTTTGCTTTAAAACAACGGATTTGATCTTCTCTTTTCTTCCTTTGATGATCTCGAATCTTTCTCCATTACCATTTCGTGGACTTTGAGGTTGCCAATTAGCTCGTCTAGTGACATTATTGAGAGATCTTTTGATTCTTCAATAGCGGTCACTTTAGCTCTCCATTTGGGATGGAGTGCTCTAAGAAATTTCGACAAAGTTCTTACTACGAAAAGATTCATCAAGTGCTTTAAGTGATGTAATGATAGTGTTAAAGCGAGCAAAGCCACAATCAATGGTTTCATCTTGGGGATAACAAATTGTTCATATTGTTGAACAAGAAGATCAATTTTGTTATCCTTGACTTGTGAATTACCTTGATGTGTAACAATTAAAGATTCCCAAATATCTTTGGCGGTTTCACACATAAAATTCTTTCATATTCTTTTCTAGGTAAAGCATTATAAAGCATCATTTTAGCTTCATTATTTTAGCAACTAATTTCTTTTGTTCATCAACGGAAATATCCTTTGTTGTAGAACTAAAATCTCCTTTAACAATAATAAACCAAAGATCTATATCTTTTGATTTTACATATGTTTCAAAGCGGTTTTTCAATAGATAAATCCATTGGTTTCAAAGAGTGGTGGTCTTTGCATAGATTGCCCTTCTTTAAAGTTTTGAGAATCCATGGATCGTTTCAAGTTTATAAAATACAAGTTATTTTAGAAATTCTTGAGCAACGAGGCTCTGGTACCAATTGTAGAAAACTAGAAGGGGTTGAATAGTTACCGATTAAAAACTTTGTTTTGAAACTTATTGAAAGATCAATTGATATTGATCTTAAGTATGTTAATGAAATATGCAAGCAATATGTAATAAGTAAATAAGGAAAGAAATGATCAAACCACAACAAGTTGTTTATAGTGGTTCGCCTACAAGGACTCTTTTTCCTTGCCCTACTCCACTCCCGAGTCTCACACTCGAGAGTTTAACTTCACTAGTCAACAAGCTCCTTTCACCGGCGGAGAAAACCTTTACACTTAAACACACTATTTCCGACACTAAGCTAGATGTCGAGTTCTTTCCAAGGTACAACAACTCCAGCACACAAATGTATTTTGAGGACTAAAATACTAACCACTCACACTCACAAGATTATGATGGTTTGATACAACAATGAAGTATGAATCAACACTAGATCATACAACACTAAACAAACAAGACTTCCAACTTCTCGTTGAAGCTTGAATATGACTTGATCTTCTTTGCTACAAAGAGATCACTAATATGATATCAACCGAGTTAGAAAGGTTAGAGAAGATATGTATGAGAGTATGTTAGAAAGGGATGAGAAACTACTTGGCTTGGCATTGCTATTTATAGCCAAAATGGACGAGGCGTCCACGGACCGCGGACCCTTAAAAGGGTTCCGCCGTGTACCAAAATGGTACCGCCGGTCTGACGACAAAGATATCAAATCTTGCTTAAAGTCAACTCAATCTAAGAGATTGTGCAAGATATGGAGAGTATAAATCTTCACAAAATATCTAATGGAATCTACAAATGATTCCCATGATGTAATACATGATGTCAAATGTTGTATTACTATTAATAGAAATATGCAAATGCTTAAGTAGTGTTTGGTTTAAGAACCTAACACATTCTACAAACTACTATCATACATAATGATTAGAGTCATATCAAGATGTTACTAATCATAAATGTAAATGCTTGAATGATGAATATATTGTTTAAGAAAGCTTGTTTTAATATCTAATAAACTTGACAAGCTTTAAGCTTTTATAAATTAAATTTACTTTTGTCGTTAACAAAACTTAGGCAAAGATCAAAAATATAAATAACGTTTAATGGACGATATTTGTATTAACAGTTTCTTCTAATCCGGGCATGGTAGGATCATCCAAATCATCTAAAATCATCAGCAGTGCAAGTGATGCTTTGATCAAAATCTTGTCCAAATCGTGAGAGTACTGCAGTCTTGTTCTTCTTCTTTGCCTCGTCATAAGCTCTCCTATGTTCATCGGTGGAAGAATGTGCTAATACATCTTGAAGAAGCATCCGATTAAGTTCCTCTTGAATAGATTGATCCTCGTGAGATAATGAGGATTGTGGTGCAACAAGATGCTTTGTTTTGGAGAATCGATTACTTTGCTTGGGAACTTCAAGATTTTGTTTTGGACTTACAGGATGTTCATCGTGAAGCGAGATCAGGTCTAATATGAACTCCATGAACAACATATTGTAAATCTTCTCCATTGTGCACGGGTTGATTTTCTTCTCTAACCGCACATAGTTCATTGAAGGAGATAAAACCTCAAGATCAAACATCCAATCGGGACCTTTACCTTTTCATTGTCTTGATCTTCTAAAAACTCAACATGAAGACAATCTTGAATCTTCTTAGTAACTCGTTGTACACTCTAAATCCTTTATTGTTAGTGCAATAACCCAATAAGTATCCTTCTTCGGACTTGCCATCAAACTTCCCAGTATTATCAATGGTGTTTAAAATAGTAAGAGGGCATCCAAAGGCTTCATAAACGAATGTTGGGTTTATTGCCCATCAACAATTCATAGGTGTCTTCATCGTGGTTTAGTGATGAGACTACATAAGTACATAGCATGCGTGCCGACACGCCCAAAATTGAATAGGCATATGGGAATGCCAAGATTGTCCTTTGCTTCAATCAAAGTCCTATTCTTCCTCTCTCGCAACACCATTTTTTGTGGTGTTCTAGCAATCTTGAACTCCCTCTTTATGCCTTTATTTGCACAAAAGTCATCCATAGGCTTGTTCTTGAACTCGGTGCCATTATCACATCTAATACCTCTAACCTTGAGTCTCAATTGATTTTCAAGTGCTATAATCGGTGTCGAATAGCATTAAAAGTATCATCCTTAAAACCCAAAAGAAAACCCAACCGAATCTCTGCAATCATCTGTAACAACCAAACAAGATTACTTTTTCTTATTTAAACTTTCCACGAGATAGGTCCAAATAAATCCATATGTAATGACTCAATGGTTCTCTAATATTTCTTTCCTCAAGCTTCTAGAAGCTTTGTGTTGTTTACCCTTCTTGCATGCCAAGCATGAGTGATCATTCTTGTAAGTCTTTGAAGGTAAACCTCTAACTAAATTGCATTTGACCGGTTTGTTGATATTTTGAAATTAACATGACCCGTCTTCTATGCCATTGATGTGCTTCTTCAGATGTTGCTTTAGCCACCAAACATGTGGCTCTTCCATAAGAATGTAGACTCTTCATGTCTAAACTATACACATCATTTGTCCTTGGTACTCTAAGTACTACCAGTCATCATCAATGTGTTTAAAATCGAGGAAAGAATGAGACATTCGTGTCGATGAATAACATAGGATGCTTTTATCACAAATTTGAGAGGCGAGAGCAAGTTGAATTTAAGCTCCTTCACATATCTAACATTCTCAAAGTCGATAAGCCCCGCTTTGATAGTTCCTTTTCCGATAATCTTTCCTCCATTGGGATCATTCCCAAATGCAACTCTTCCTCCACTAATATTTCTAAAATCGATGGGATCTCTTTGTCTCTGTTATGCTTCGAGCAACCACTATCCACAATTAGATGATCTTTAAGCTCCTCTTACGGGTTGCCCCGCACACAAAGAAAAGAGTTAGTGATTTTAGGAACCCAAGCCATTCTTGACTTGTGTTCCCCGCATGGAGTTAATCTTGTTTTCCTCGTAGATGCCTTCCCTCTTAACCCATTACGGTTTAACACGTGGTTCTGTGATTTAGATCCCTATGTGAATTGTAATACCTCCTAGGTTGATAGTGAGATCTCCTAGGATTCCTATTCCAGATAGTGTAATCAAGATCTTGTTTACGAGCGACTTTGAAAAGTACCGTGAGATCTCAAGGTTTTGAAAAAGGTCTTCTCGATGTGGGTGTCTATGATCCGGTGTGAAGTTTCGTGATTAATCCTATTTGAATTATTCCAAAGCGGTTTGTGTTCTCTAGGTTTGTGGTTGTGAGTGTCATTCTTTGGAAATTTGCTAAGGTATTCGAGTGTCGATCACAATCTTTGATTAAGTGATTAGGACTATAACACACAAAATACGCTTTTTGACCCATATGTCCAAAGTGATTTATTCTATGTCTATGCCCAAAATTATTTTGCCTTCTAGGTGAATGATTAAACTTGTTTTGACCAAAATTATCACAAAAGGTTTAGCGAAGACGGTTTTGAAAAGACTTTCTGGAAGAGTATCGCTTGAGAGCGCACTTTGATTTGAAGGTACCGCTTGATTTTGAACATAATTTTCAACAACTTCTTTGGGTTTTCGGACCTAGATTGAGCAACAAGCTTTTCCTAAACTCTAGGCATCTACTCCAAATGGAGAAACATCGGGCCTTATAGGTTGATGACTAATGGGATGTGGGACAGATTATATCCCTTGTCTTTCTTATACTCGGAGGTGGTTCACTTATTGAGCCCTCATTACTAGATGTATCTACATAGTTAATGAGTTCATCATCACTAGTGGTTATGTCCTCAAAATCACCTACATCCCGATCACTAGGTTGGTTTTCTTATATATTATCAAAGTTCATACCAAAACCTAATCCGGTTCTAATGTATGCTCTTCTTTGTTTTCAACATAAGTAACATGGGACGCACTGATTCATTCTAGGCATCAAACTTAGCTAACAAATCATCTCTCCTTAGTTAATTTCTCAATTTCACAATTTTACAGTTTAGTTTCCATTCACTAAGTTTTAACCGGTAATCCTGTTGTTCATACTTTTCACCCAAGCCATTTCATTATTTTCATGTGTTATGATTTTAGCTTCCATAGACTCTAAAGTAATTTGGTAACCCGCTACCTCGGACCTAGCCTTAATACAATTATCTCTTTCAATCACATAAGCATTAAGTAATTTATGATAAAATCATAAGTTTGAGCATACCTCGAGATAGGAGGCCGAGTTGGTGAAGTAGCCACCATAGCAAGAAGAAGGATCATCTTCACTTTCTTTGCTCCATGATGAGTGTCTAAATACTCATCATTTTTGTAACATTTAAACTGCAAAAACATCCGAAAACACTTTAAATGTATCAAAATGATGAAAATATCACAAATAAGTGTTTTATGTATTTTAAATGCAAAAATGCCAAAATCGGTGAAAACGTATCAAGTTTGCATAATTGGCGATTTTAGTCCCCAGTTTCAAAAGTTGTCAAATTTAGTCCCTGGTAAATCAAAATAAAGCAAAATATCATTTAAGGTCCTTGGGATTCACAAGTTGTAAGAAATTGTCCTTTAAAGTTTAAAATCACAATTTACAACTTTGGTCCCTCAATTTTACAAAAGTGTCAAAATCGGTCCACGGTGTTTAAAATGAAAATTATTCAAACTACACCCTTGTACTATTCAAATGTGGCATATTTGGTCCTTATATGATAAGTTTTGAGAAATTTACAAGTTTGGTCCCTGAAGTTTGAAAAATGACATAAATAGTCCTTGGATTTATAAAAATGGAAAATAATCAACTATGGTCCTTGTAATATTCATACTTGGCATAATCAGCCCTTGTGATAACTTTGGAATTTTGACAGGTTTAGTCCCTCAAGTTTGACAAATTACATGAATGGTCCTTGTGTTTAATCTATACCAAACGGACCCTCTTTGTTATTACTAAACCCAAAACCAAATCCAATCCAATACCCCAGCTGGCCCAACACCCAAGCCCAACCCCGTTATTAATATCACTCGTTCAAAACCAGTCAACGCGCCAAAACTATGTTCACTGTTCACCTTCCTCACCATGACTGAAAACCAAAACCAGGTGGTTTTTCCACCTTTCCACCTCACTCCCCAGCTGTATACCAACCCCCTCCACCTCCACAACCTCCCAAAGTTCTTTAATGGCAATAAAACTGCCCCAAGCAGCCTTTAGGACTTTTGGCGCCAAAATACCATTTGATGGCCAAGATGAATTTGACCCATCCAAAGGCTGAGATTATTGATGGGAAAGATCAAGTGGGACCCACAGAGTCCTAGAGATCATTATAAAGAAAGAAAGAAGCAGTGTGGAAGAAGTAGTAGAGTAGCTTAGTGTAAAACATGTCGACTTAATGTAATTTTAGTTTTCAGTTGTATTTCTTAGTTCAAAAATGTTGTACTCAGTTTACTTAATGCAATTAAACCTTTCTTGAACCTTAAATTTCAATCTTGCTCTTTAAATTCAGATTTAGCAATTTTAGGTGAAATTGACAATTTCACTTAAGGTTGTTGATACCTGTTGTTTCTTGTTCCATTAAGCTTGATTCAGTGCACTTATAAGTTTTTAAAGCTTGGATATCATTTAGAGATCTTTTAATCCAGTTTACTTAAAAATCACAAAAAAATAGCTAAAAAAGAATAGATAAAATAAAAAGTTAAGTGATTTTGAAGGATGAAGATGAGAAAGGTGGAATTTGGATTGCATTGGGAATTAGAACTCCTTGGGGAGTGTAGGAGGTTACTTATGATCCTTGGTTCCTTATTCTCAGTTGTGTTTCATTTGTAAGCCAAATTTCTAATTTTTAGCAATTAACTGTAGATTAGTGATTATGTACTTTTATCAAGATGTTTATGTTTCATTAGTATATTTGAATTAACATAAAGCTTAAAATCTTATGCTTGTTCTTTGAAATCTTTTCATTACTTAGTTGCTAATTTTTCCTAGTAATATAGCTTATTTGTAATTTTCAGTATATTGTTGTTATTATTGGTGTTTAAGTGTTCATTTCAGTTTCTTATAGCATATTATGTCATTAGATATCGATTCATGGACTTATGCGTTATCTTGCATTGAAAATTACAAAGTTGGCTTTTTAAAGGGATGTTTGGAATAGTTTGGTTATCGTGATCCAAGCTGGTTGTGTTGTTGTTCTTGTGTGATGTACACCACAAAAGGGCAAATATCTCGGTTAAACCATATTAACTAAGTGTTCTTTGATAAAAGTCAAATTTCCATTTATGCTCGATAGTTGTTCCTTATCAAGGATTTACAAGTCCAAATCATTCATGTTGGTACATAAGTAGTTAAGTTAGCTTGCACTAGTTCTATTTTACCATAAAATATCATTATCAGTCAGTCATTTGAAATCAAATCTCATAAAAGTCAAAAATCCATTTCTGTCTTCAAAAGTCAAAAGTGAAAAACAGGTTTTTGCAAAACTTTGTTGATGTCTCATGTACTCAATTCTGGTTCAAATTCAGTGAGACTTTGGGATTTCCTAGTTCAGTTGGTCTAGTTTATTAATCTCATTTTTGTTGAATTTTATCAAGTTTCTATAAGCTCTTAAATCGACTTCAATAAGCCTCATTTGCCCATGTCAACACTCAAGATCTGTTGAGTGTGCAGACAGCAACTTGCGAGCCTTTGCGAGATTCAAATAAGCTCATTAGAGGCGAGAATTGGTCCATGTGTAGTCGCTAGGTGATCTCTAGGTCCCAACTTCGTTTTCCCATTTAGCTTATTAGGATAGCTTATTCATTAGCTTAAAGTAGCCCCTAATAACCTGCTTTTACTTAATTAATCCCATAAGCTCAAATCTAGTTTAAGCTTATTTAGTAATCAAGAGTACTGTTAATTAGTTAAGTTAGACTTAATTTAGCATAATTTAGCTATCTTGATCATTTGGTGAAATTTGGTAGCTTATAACTTATTTTAGTAGCTTATTTAGAACTGCTTTACACTACAGTTTCATAATCTTGCACATAAGCATATGTTTTTATATTTTTTATAGAATTAGAATAATATTTTAGACTTTTCCTGAATTTTTCATAATTTTTCATCACTGTTTGCTATTTTTCTTATTTTAAATTAGTTTTTAAGAGTTTTTAATTAGCTTTTATTACAAATAAATCAGAAAAAGTTTAAAAAAATATGTTTTCAATTTTCATAGATTAAGATAAATATAAAAAGCCAAAAAAATATTTTTCCATAATTTTCTTAGTTTAAATAGTATTTTCTAGCATTTTAATTAGTTTTAAATAGTAATTAATTAATAATAAATACATTAAAAGTCTAAAAAAATATATTTTCAGTTTTAAAATAAGTTTTATCATATTTTAGATTTTTCTAAGTCATAATTTCACTTTTCTAGCTTTATTTCATATTTTCTTATATTTTAGGGTATTATTAAATAGTTAAAAATAGTTTTTAATTAATAATAATTAGATAAATAGTTTTAAAAATAATTTTCTTTTTCTATTAATTTTGTTTTATTATTAGGATTGTAAAAATATCATTTTCATATTTGTAGGCCTTTTATTTCTTAAAACTCACATTTTATTTTGTACGGTTACGTAGTTTTTAATTTAAAAGTAAGTTTTAGGTTTTAAACGTTCATCTGTTAAAAATAGTGATAGCGTTTATTTAATATAATTTAGCTTTTAATTTTCTTTAATTTGCATTTAAGCCCCTGTATTTTATAACCTTTCTCTTTAGATATAATTATTCCAAATTCACAAACCTTTTCCCATTCAATATCACTCGATCACAGATTCGTTGTACTACAGTGTTCACACCTCGTTGGGACTTAACGACCCGGGGATACACTAAATTCCTCTGATCTTAATTGTATTGGTTCTCAGACTGTTTGACTTTTATTACGGTTGACCATTCACAAGTGGTTGATTTGTGTGATAAAACTTGTGATCCGGAACTCAATCAAATTTAAGCTCTGCCGGGGAGGTGTCTTTGCGTTCTACTAATTTGAAGAATCGTTGATTGTTGAATATACAACCATTGTATATTTACCATCTTTGTCCATATTTCCTTGTTTTCATATAAAACCAAAATTATCGTGAAATTAATTCGTTTGACGGATCGATTACCAAAAACATTTTTTTAAAAAGTTTTCAACGAACACAAAAACCCAAAAAGATTTCCATCTTTACCCTCTCACATCTTTGATTCTTCATCCCAACCCCTCTGTAAATCATTTGATTCTTTCTATGTCTTATCCTCACCCTCTTGGTTGTCAATGGTGTGGTGGTCCTTATAATGGTGGCAATTGCCCCGGTTGTAGCATGGTGGAATCGGGAAGCGGGTGCGCTCTATAACCGGGATCCCTATTCCTACCATAACACAACCGATTTATTCCATCGGCTACCACACCGTGAGACTCGATAGTTTTCTTGTTGTCGATGATTGTAGTGGTTCACACTCCGATTCGATTGTCAATCGGGAAACACGCTTGTCTATAAGCGGGTTCGATAACAATTATGACTACAACACATATGACTCACGGCTACATCAGTTTCTTGTTGTGAGTATTGTGGAGGTCCTCACTTTAGCTCGATTGTCAAACAAGGATCCATTTCCTTGTAACAATTACGACTCTTCGTATCATGACCAACCTCCACGAGATCAAGTGAATCGGGCACCACCTCACTGAGCCACTTCCTCAAAATCTTCTCCTTGATCTTTTGGATTTAGTGAAGATTTGAAGGAATGTAAACATTCCCAAGATAATCCAAATCAAAAATCCATGGAAGTTTTGTTAGTGAAGAGCGGATCGCTAAATTAGATTCCCAGTTGCCTTTGAAAATCTATTAGGAATCAATTGCAAAAGAAAAGCGCCGGATCTAGCTCTTAATTTCGCTTTATTCCCGATGACGGTGATGATGAGGATACACTTGATATCCTTCAATTTTATCAAGATTCATCAAGTTCATCGGTTGAAATTCCTTCCATGAAAATCGGGAGAAAAGACTATGATGGAATTACTAGCGGAAGAACAAATGGAAAGTATAAAACATATGTATGCTAGTCCTTCTCAACTCCCTCATCTGTTGTTATCACACGATATTCCCACTCACTCTCTAAATATGGGGAATGAGCATCTTGACACTGTTCACGAAAAGGAATCGGACGAATTCATAAAGTCTAGTGTTGAGAACCTTGTCCCGATCCCGAGAGAGTCACAGGAACTTCTAAGCATATGTGTGATTCTCCTTTCCTCTTGAGTGTTCAAAAGATCATTTTGAGACTTTCTCCGATTTTAGCGATGATTGTAAATCTTATGGAGACATCGAGTATGTTGAGGCATCACTCCCACGATCGATCCTTTTCTTGAGGAGTTCGCTAATGAACTCACTCACATCGATCCACTTTCATCGAAAGTGACGATGATCTCTTTGATTTGAAGCCGATCTTGGAGAAACTAAAATCTCCTATATAATGATCATCCACTCATTTCTTGTCCCATTTCCGACTCTTCCATTCCTTCTCACTCCGGATGAGGAAGATGATAACTTTGGAAGGAAGTCGATGCTTTTTAGTGATGAGTCAATTCCAACAGGATTGACAATACTTACTTTGATTCGGAGGAGACATCCTCTTTCTTGAAAATCATTGATTGAAGAACCATTTCCAACCCTCCCTCCCGGACATCTTATTGACAATCACCATACAAGCTTCAAATTTAAGCTTAAAAATCTAACAAATGGTGATTTGCTCCTCACTAATGAAGAATGGGATTGCATTGTGATGCACATATTTATTCCATTTTTCATAGATGGTGTGGTTTCTTGTTCCCTTTTCTCCTTCAGGAATGAGGACACTATTTTTGATCCCGGCATTTTCATTTATCATTTTTAGCCGGTTCTATATATATCTCATCGGTGTGGAACTTTCACGTACTTCAATGTTTATACAAACATCTTGAATGAAAGTCCGATGGAGATTGTCACTTCCACTTACTTCCCCATGAACAATTTAATTCGGGGTCGAGTCAAGCTAGCGACTCGGTAATCAAAAACAGTATTTAAACATGGGTTTTCATCCGTGTGTACCACCCAAGTGTGGGGGAGATGCCCCACATGTTGTATAGAGATCTAAAAAAATGAATGAAAATTGTAAATATTAAAAAAGAGAATAATTGTTGTGTTTCTACACTTAGCTAGTAATGTTATCTTTTTACGCTCAAGGATTCGCATAATAGTTGGACTTTGAATATTGAGGACAATATTCATTTCTAAGTGTGGGGAAATTTCGCTAATTTGATCATAAATGTATCCTTTTAGTCCTTTTTCCCCAAATGGCCAAATTAAATTTTTTTAGTGGAAGTACTATGTACTAAACACAACAAATGGTAATCATTCCAAGATGTCTAACCCACATAAGGATTAGCTAATCCAGAGCAAACGGCTCTTGGTAAAGATATCTCAAACCGCTCACGGCTTGCAATTTGCCCAAAATTGTATGGTGTTCATTTCACCATATCTTTACTTAGTGAAAAGTTGGATAGCCGCAAGTTTATGGCTTGTGGTAAAGGCATTGGAAAACCATAATTGGTAATCGACTCACCAAAGATAATATTGATAATTTATCTAAGAGTTGGCTAGTCCAAGCAAACGGCTCGTAAAGACAAATCAAAACCGTTGAAAGTCGGTGATTTGCTCAAAATCATTTGGTTATCATTGTACCAAGGTTCTTACTTGAACTAAACAATTGGCTACTCCGTAGTAATGGCTTTTGGTAAAGAGATAAAATCCATTAAGTTTTCTCAAAAGATTGCTAGGGACTAGCAATATCTTAGTGTGGAGGATTGATGAGTGTCTAAATACTTATCATTTTGTACCATTTAAACCGCAAAAACATCCGAAAATACTTTAAATGTATCAAAATGATGAAAATATCACAAATAAGTGTTTTATGTGTTTTAAATGCAAAAATGCCAAAATCTGGTGAAAAACGTATCAAGTTTGCATAATTGGCAGTTTTAGTCCCCCAAGTTTCAAAAGTTGTCAAATTTAGTCCCTGGTAAATCAAAATAAAGCAAAATATCATTTAAGGTCCTTGGGATTCACAAGTTGTAAGAAATTGTCCTTTGAAGTTTAAAAATCACAATTTACAACTTTGGTCCCTCAATTTTACAAAAGTGTCAAAATCAGTCCCTGATCATTG
The DNA here is from genome assembly GCA_022545495.1 of Chrysanthemum lavandulifolium. Lineage (NCBI taxonomy): Eukaryota > Viridiplantae > Streptophyta > Magnoliopsida > Asterales > Asteraceae > Chrysanthemum > Chrysanthemum lavandulifolium. Next base: position 211,896,032 of record CM040246.1, read on the forward strand.
TAGCAATCATATGCCATGTAGATGGCAAACTCCTTACAAACTTCAAATTAGCATCCTCAACTGACACTTCTACCTTGTATAACTCCAACATGTTAAGGAGATTTTGAAACCTATCATACGCAGATCAAGACTCTCTTTCACCCACTGTGAAGGTTTCAAGCTGCTGCTTCAAAGCAGATTTTGCATCTTCTTAGAGGCTTCATTCCTCCAATCGGTCTTGAGAGCAGCCCGAGTTGCTTAGCATCTTTAGCATCATGAAATTTGAGAAGATGACCATCCGGAATGGCGATAAGAGAATGTTTAGTGCTTCTCTTGATTCCTTAGGGTTGCTGGCCGTAAGTGTCACACCCCAAATTACTGCTTTTGCACGGAATGGAATTCACGGGATTGATCATCATAGCATCATAGTTACAGATATATTGAAGCGACCTAAAGTGTCGTTTGAAAAGAACATCGCTTGATTTAATAAAACAATCGAGTTTACAAAGTATAGGTCCCAAATGAAAATCAACGTGCGGAAATAAGTTTGTTACAATTCAAACGATGTTTTAAAGTGAGTAAAACCAAGTGTGACGAGTCGTCATCGCGACTCCATGATGTGTCCAAATGCATGCCATGAAGTGAATATCTTAGTTACGAAAATACATTGCTAAAAGTGTCAACACAATGGTTGAGTGAGTTCATAGAGTTTATGTAAATGCTAATACGACTACCACAAGTATAAATTATGTATGACAATGATGTCACAAAATGATGTTACAATTGCTTAAGCGCATGACAATCAAGCTCGATTGCTCATGATGTTCGCCCAATGAGTGTCTTGCCAAACAACTCCAATAATGTTTATGAAATGAAATGCATCCGTATGACTAGTTGGGATCCACCAACCCGGATGAGGCGTCACCGATAGATCTATCCACTCACCCACGCTTCTAGGAAATTAACGGTTCATGCTTATGAAATGGGGACATTTAACCGGCAATGCGGTAACTTAAGCAATACAATGAATTTGAAATACTTGGTAGCGTAATAAAATGGTGTGCAATGTATTCTCCCCGTAGGTTTGAAATGAAGTAAAACTTGAATAAAATCGGGCTATGAAAACTCACCGTTGCAATGATAATGATGATGTAATGGCAAAAGTGGATACACCGAAATGTAGTGTGAATCTCAAACCGACCTATTATGAATGATGTGATATGTAATAAGTCATGATGTAATGTTATGCATGCATTTCGTATGTTATTTATACCATTTGCGAGTTTTGAAAATAATACTTATCGTGAAAAATACTCTTTTGACGTCTTGACCATTCTTAAATTACTTTACAAGTATTTACGTCAAAATGTCATCCTACAATAGTTTCTTAATGATTTATTGTGAAATTATAACTTTTAAATCGTTAAATAATGTCGTTGGAAATTTCATGAAAGTGACAAAATGGCCTCGAAAAGCTAGTCGTAAAATGGTGTACGTCGAACGTTAGGAAACGAACTCAACGGTTTTGGAAAGCTTGTATCAAAATCTCAAGTTTTGTCATTTAAGTTTTTACCCTAGAGGTCTCGCTCATAAAGAAAATATAGGTTAAGTAGAGTGATTTTGTCCAAAACTTAGTTTAAAAGTGAATTTCGGCAAAGTTTAAGCAACCAGAATAATTTATTACAACTCCGCTTATACAAACGGTTGGTTATTTTGAAAATATGCTTGGTGATCTCAATTTTATTAGAAGACATCTCTTTACAAAAGTTCTCGTCAACGTTAAAAATAGCCTTCAATATGGTCGCTTGTTTACCGTAACACTTGTCTAATGAAAATAATATAGTTTTCTTAACTAATAAAGTTACGGCAATTTTGTGAAAGCGTGTATATTTTAGTCGTTACAAATCCGTTTTCACGATTATCGTCCTTAGCTTCGTATCAAAGTATACTAATATATTTTGATAAGTCGAAATAATTTATAACGCTTAAGACTCGCTTTTACCGTACAAAACAAAAAGCAGTTTCTTTGAAATTTTCAGAAATATATATTTCGTCGTCAAACTTGAAAAATCATAACTTCTTCGTTATAGCTCGTTTTAATCCGTTCAAGCGCCACGGATTCGTTTTAAAGTATATTTTCTAAATATCTAGGCCAAAAATTTTATGTCTACTGTCGCTTTTTCCAGAATTACAAAATAAGATCAGACCACTTTTTAGACTTGCGAAAAGAGTTTTTCGTACTAAACCTATTCCAATCCCTTCAAAACAACTCGAAGCTATTATGATCCTACCATACACCTTCTTAGGGTGTCATGGGTTCCTAAACATCATCAAGACTAATATATAACAAGGGATAAATTATAGGATGACTTATATATGTATAACTTCTAAAACAATGATAAAATGGTATAAATATCCATAAGTCTTGCATGCTTTGCTCAAAAATGATGAAATAGATATGAAATGATAATGAAAGATGTAAAATGAGAATGATATGCTTACTAGTTACTTGATGAGGTGACAAGAACAAGGATTAAACCTAAACACCCTAGGTTTTTATTTCAAAACCTTGATTAAGAGTGTAACTAGATTGCTTTAAACTTGATCTTGGAAAATTTTGATGATTTCTTCTAACACCTTATGGTGTGACCGGTTCTAGGAGAGACAAAGCAAGCGAGAAAACAACTTTACTAACTTATGAATAAATGAGAATGAATGAAGTGTGAAGATGAGATTGAGTATATCTCATACATGTAGAAAATTGTTACCAATCAATTATCATACCCCCTCGTCGCCAAGGGGAAGTATTTCAAAATATTTTTTTTTTTTTTTTTAATGTAAGTAATTGTTTGTAAGTAAAAGAATTTAAGTTAAGGTAAATTGCAACTTTTATATACATTAGTGTATTTAAGGTAGTTTTAGCTAAAAGTAAATTTTTAATAGATCAAAGTAAAGTATATTGAGATCATAAAAATTGTAAAAATACATTTCTTGTAAAATTTGAGTGATATAATAATTATCGTGTAGTTTTTAAGAAAAGCGTCGTAATAATATAAATTTAACGATTTATATACAAAATAAATTTAAAACACTAGGTAAACTCAAAATATGATTTTTATAAACTAAATGTAAGTATGAAAATATATCGGGATAGTTTTTGGAAGTATTGGATTAAATGTTCAAAATAATAACTTACGCGATAACGCTTATTTAATATGAAATTTACGCGTTTAATGTGAAATGAAAAATCATGAATGAACTAACATGATGAAAATGAGGTTAATGAAATGTAGACTAAACTTAGTCTATATGAAATGTCCGTGATGATATGATCATGAATTCGCCGCTAAACCATTAATGTTACGCGAATTTGGAACACGCAAACCTAGTTTACGATAAGTGATGAAATTGTGAAACATGAATTGTTTTGAGAAATGACCTGAAAGTTCGGGTTGTCACAGTAAGACTGCCTTTGGTGCTATAGGTTGTCCAGGAACATTAATGGGATCTTGAACTACTTCATTCCATTCACAATTACATTCCATAGAGCATGGTATGTAATGGCAATATCTTGCCTCATCTTCATGCACCATAGATCATATTCTCCTTCTTGATTATTGGAATTCGAGCGAGGTGATTGAGGGTGGTGGAGCAGTTTGATCGACATCTTGAATATAGTTGAAGTAGGGTTTCTTCCTAGTCGTAGTTTCACACAAGCTCGATACCACTTGTTGGATCGATATACTTTAATCAAACTAACTTAAACTAGCTTGTTAGGTTTAATAACTCGGATAAATCCTAAGTTATTAACAAAGAAACACCGAGCAATCTTTATTAAGTACGCGGAATTTACTTAACAAATCTAAGAAGAATAACTTTTATTATAAACTCTAAATCGCTTATTATGCGAGATACTCTAATACAACTCTAAGATAATCGAACTTTTCTCTAAAACACTAATTGTAAACTCTAAAACTCTTTTTTTGGAATCGTACATCTAATGCCAATCTAGGAGTCCTTTTATAGGCTCAAGGATATCCTAGTCGGTTTACAATTTGTAACCTTGTACGACAAGTAATCTAAACATAGAATACAATACATTCCATAAACGAATATAACGATTATTGTGTTTTGTAGTACTTTGACTTTAGTGCAAGACTTTGACTTTATCTTTAGCAAAGACTTTGACTCTTTGACTTCTTCCAAGGTTTTTGCGTACTACAGTACTTTCATATCTTCAAGATTTCATATCTTCAAGACTTTCATATCCCAACAGAACATACCTTTGAGCATATAAATCACCCATCACCCTCCTCACGTAGAAAATTTCCACCCTAAGGGTGTGTATCGCTACTATCACCCGCACTTAAACTTAAGTGTAGAGAAACCTCCCTTTATCTCGTTAAATAAGGGTAGAGTCGGGCTCGTGACTCAACAAAACAAGCGCTTCTTGTGAGGCAAACCCATGTGTATTCGTTTTCATTTTTATTTTTGTGTCGTATATTTTTAATGATTGTTTATTCTCATGTTTGAATTTGTAAAAATGCTTTATTTTGTCTTTAAACTCGTCTTAAATACATATAAAGGTATTTTACATAAGGGATAAGTGTAGGGAGGATTACACACGTTTTCAAAAGAAACGTGAACATGAGAATTTCAATTAATTAAAAGATATGCATGTGTGTCTGTTCGAGTCAAATGCTTGTATCGAGTCATAATGGATGTTTTGCGTGAAATTTTTCCAGATTCTAAAGATGTAAATTTTTCTAATTTTTCCAAAATCGCGCACCGCTTTTATCGGGATAACTTGGCCGTCAGATCGCAACGACGGCGGGAAGGAGTAAAACAATTGATTACTTTTTCTCGTTTCGAGTCGCTTATAAATTTTGGAATTTTCGGTCTTAATTTTCCAGAAATTCTGTAAACATCTATTCCACAAGCATTATATCCTAGTTTAGTAGAGTCCTATATATTTTATTACCGCCGATTTTACGCGAAGGTTTTGTTTGTTTTCTTCAAGTGTGCAAGTTTTATTTATCAAGAAGAAGATACATAAGATTGGAAGGAGCTTTTCACGCATACATTCTTCTTGAAAAGGATTTAACCACTACTTCACACACAGATCCTACCGAGCTAACCAGGGGAGTACTAGTTTCTTTCATCTTTTATTACCTTCCATTATTATAACTTTGATACTTTCGGGGAACATTGGGGACAATGTTCGGTTTAAGTGTAGGGAAGGAAAATAAAACGGGAACTTTGAAACTATGCTTATCCTTGATTATTTGCTTTGTCCAATTGCATTTGTGTAATAAACCATGAGAAAATGTCGGTTAGGGTAATTTTGGCACCAAATTTTTAATATTTCATGACATATATGAGTGGGCCATTAGTCTTAATAAAGCGTCTCATGGATAGGAAGTTATATGACTAGCACAAAAACCTTTTACCACTTAAATTCCACCCAAAATGTGAGGATCGCCCTTAGATTAGTAGGAATTATAGCATTCATCTTTAAGGCTTAGAGTGTGAACCGGTAGTATAATAGATTCTAGAACTTGTTTTGTGATGCATCCCGAGATCGCTAGTAAGACTACAATTGTGTAGTTAGGAATAACTAAATGATAAGAGGCATTAGGATAACCCTTGTTTGATACCCGTAATATAATTACTTCTTCCACATCTGTTGAGTAATTCCCCCACACCTTTGTGTTGTACTCATCTTTAGTACACGATACCCCCAGTTAACCCCTCGAGCCTATCCTTTTCGCGGTTCTCGTGATGTTTCGGTTTTCCGAAATATCAATGAAGAGCATTGTTTACACCCCACCCCAATGTACACCCAAATCGCCTTAGCCTACCTTGTATGCACTCACTTTTAGCATTATTGTTATCACCCTAAAACCCTTAGTTCGATTATCTAGTTGCTTGCATAAGTTGCTAAGTCGAGTCATATCCTTTGTATACGATTTTGGGACGATTGGGACTCATGGGAAAAGTTAAAGTTTATGAAATGACGGAAGGAACGTTAAATTCAAATTCCCCTTATTTGCGTAATAATGTACTCTAAGTGTTTTGAGCTTTTCAATTCGGGTCAAATTAGTGTTAGAGTAATAAAAACTCAAGTGTAGGGATGTGCCTATAAATCCCTATCATTTTGATGTTACCGTAGAGGATGGTACAGTAAAAGTGTATGATGAAAAAAAAAAAAAAAAAGCATACGGGCTACCATCCTACATTTATCTTTTAATTTATGTTTGTTTGTTTCAGTTATCTAGAGTCTAGAGTGTCGAGTCTTGGCTTAGCAACGCCATTCTTCGCATGCTTGTAACATAAAGATTTTTGACTTGCCACCACTAAATAGCCTATCCCACCAAACCCTTTGTTTCCCTACCGTTAACCTAACACTACAACCCTTTAAAAGACCTCTTTGATAGTCTTTTCTAGGTGCTAACGCCAAAGCGATGGAGGTTTGATCTAGTCTCAAGCCTATGGTAATCTATGTACTAGGACCGGTTAATGAGTGTTTATCTTCCATTTCCAACTTGTTATATTTCATATACACCTGAGAGATGTGAGTATCCAAACACCCCATGTGAGGTGCTAGTATGTAATTCCGTGCTTGTTATGACTTTTATGGGCTTATATGTGTTGTGGATTATTCTAAACCAATGCTTCATGACCCCTAACTTATAAATTAATTGGCTAAAGCACATTTGCTTGACGACAAGCAAATACCAAGTGTAGGGATATTTGATAAGGTTTTAAAATGTACCTTTTGAGGGGTCGTTTGCCCTTATTTGATCACTTTTGTATCCGTTATTACTTAATATCGCTCATTTTCACTTTTAGGTATCTTGAAGGCAAAATCTTGGAATGACACTTATTCGGACGAAAAGGCGAATATACGAAGAAAATGGCCAAAGTCAAGAATCGAGCCTCAGTGCTAAAGCGCGGGACGGCGTCGGTGTTATCTCTGACGCCGTCGCATCACTTTTGTGACTACTCAAGAGCCAAATTGCTTATTTACAAGTGACGGTGTCGGGCTTTAAAAGAGTAGGTCGTCGCAACTCGGACGGCCTAGATTTGATCCGCACAACGTCGAGACTAAAGGGTTGGCGTCACAAGCATAAGGTGACGCCGCCGCAAGACTAACGTGGCCAAGACGAAACCCTAACGACGGCGAACCGGCGGCGTCACAAATCAAAGGTTGACGCGTCGCATATGTAACCTTATATATAGAATCCGAATTTTTAGTTTTCGAGTGTAGTCTTTTGGAGTAAAAACCTAAACCGAACCAAGGTTGTCTTGTACAGTATTTTAGGTTTCTAAACCCTATCTTACATCAAGATAAGTGTTTTACTTCATTAATTTAATTATGTCTTCAATTATTTGTGTGTATGCTTGCAAGTTCCCCATGCCCGGCTAATTTATTTGCGTGTTTGCTTAGGGAATATGAAACTTAATTATTGAATATTGATTGGTTGTCTCTTATCTTAATTGTTAATGATCTAGTAATGCGATAGGTCATCCGTTGTGTAGTTAAGGCTTGATTAATCTTTGTGAACCTTAGTTTATAATACCTAGAGTTGTTGTAGGCTAAACAATCCGAAGAGTACCTTAGAGTTAAAATTTATAAATCCTAGAGACTTTGTAGGCGATAACCTTTGGTAGTTTCAAAGAGTTAGGGATAAACGCATACCCTACAACCTTAGACACACAACGCGATTGAGAATAAGGACGTGACAATTTAACCATCAATAGGAGATAATTAAGGAGTAATAAACCCTAAGTAAACACATCTTTAAACCATCATACGAGCACACAATAATTAGACATAGACTACCCTCACCTTAGTTAACTAGATAATTAGATAGTAGAAGTAATCGGAGAAATACCAACCCCCAAATCCAAACCCGAGATTCGTACCTTTCCATTTCCTAAAAAAACATAAAAGATAAAAATAATCTTCCTCAACCCCAACCTTAGCGTAGTAACTTCTCACTAGCATTCCTATTCCCCAGAGAACGATATCAATTCCCGTGGCTTACCCTAATACTACACTACAACGATTAGGTTCACGCCTAGGTGTTGAAAAACTTGCTCGACGAAAAGGAAGTTCCTTTGACCCCGAACGACGCGTGTAGCGTTATCAGCAAGACTAGCGGCCAAAAGGAAAAAAACCAACGAGATGACTGGAGAAAACTCCTAAGACCACTAAACAAACCAAAAAACCTACTATGTGTTGGGTTTTACTAATCATAACAATTATTGAAAACATATAAACATCATCAAAGCATGCAGCGGAAATAATAGGAATAATATTTGTAAATTAATTAACCGGAATAAAAGAACATGCGTACCTTTTGGGAATCAAAGAACACAAGATATCAAGAACTATGGAAACCCTAAACCCTAAAAAATTAGGGTTTATGAATGTCAACCAAAACCCTTGTCGACCCACCAAGATTACCCAAACACAATCATATCTGATCTTCGTTATTGTACACACGTACTAATATCGAATCAACGTGAAAAGCTTGATTCTTGAATCACAAACAAACCAAACACTTGTTTCTTGAACTTGGAATATCGATCCCTAGGGATAGGAATTTTGAACTATCGGCCAAGGACAAGAGGGAGGGAAGGAGAAGAAGTTAGGGTTCTTTGGTGATCCAAGATTAATTCGAATTGAATACAAGAGGTTTGTATTTATACTAATCAATACTTGATGACCAAGTTAGGGCATGCATGGGTTATGGAAACCCATACACGACCGGCCATCCAACCCAAAGGGTTCTAGAACATTCCCGACTTCTGTTTTCATCTCTAGTCTCTTATCTTTACATTTAACGATCGTTAGCCAAACACCGTTAAATAATAACTCTCGTTAAGTGTTTATTTGTGAATAATAATTAAATATAACACTTATATATTAATTATATATAAACATTGATTCTCATATGTAATGTGTGTAATTCCGAAGTCTCGTGTTCGAATCCGGTCATACTAATATTAAAAATATCCATAAACCTTTCAGCTCCCACTTGGATATTACTTAATATAGTAATGACATTGGTTTAGTCTAGCTTAACACGCCAACGCCCCCAGATCAAATCGATTATGGTCTCCTGAAAAAAACCATTTAATGATTCATCATTTTTACTTATCCTTTTGCTACTAATACTACATTTAACTATGGATATGGATCTAGTCATTCCATAAGTTAATATTATGTTTCTCGTTATATCTGATTGAACAAGATTACCAAATCATCCGAACGTATTCCTGATTGATCTTGGGTATGGCCATACAAACATCTTGTCAACCCTACGAGGGGCCCAAAATAGTATTATGTTTTGAAACAAATACAAAGGAACAAATTATCTTGACTACAAGCAAAACTCATGAACTTTGCAACACTTCTGAAAACAGCCCTTATTACTACCAGTTACGGATAGCGTTAGACTATTTCACACAAGTGCACTACATTTATAACAGTTATCTGATCAAGTCCGAGGATAAACATTCATGATTTACTTAATGACAAAGATCCATAAAGTATAATCATGTTAAGTTGGGATCTATCCTATATTCAATTCATTGAATATCATTTGAATCTGGCATGTCCCACGCATCAATATACTTAAGTATATTCTACCAAAACTCAGATTTGTCTTACTTCAATGACATTCCCACATCATTGATCAATAAACGGACTATTTAGAATAATATAAGTCATTCACAGATTAAACATGCAAATATAGGATATAATATTAAGAAAATGAAAAACAAACATAACCAATATTTTATTTCAATAAAATAATATTTGTTCATAACATCCCTTATCCAAATACTAATCACAGATTTGCATGAAACTACTAGCTAAACGAAGTCCTATCCCATCAGCATGGTGAGTAAGCTTTTCCTTTGTTAAAGGCTTCGTAAAGGGATCCGCTAGATTGTCATCTATGTGAACTTTGAGTAGATTGATTTCTCCTATGTCGATTTGTTCTCGAACAGAGTGATATCATCAAGGAAAATGTCTGGTGCCCTTCATGACTCCAGGCTCATTGGCAGATGTTATTGCAGCAAAGTTGTCACAATATACATTTATAGGTAATTCAATTGAAGGCATTACTCCGAGTCCGAAATGAATTTCCTAATCCAAACAGCTTCCATCGCGACTCAAGCGTTTATGGACTCAACTTCAGTAATAAACATTGCAACGTACTTTGCTTTTTGCTCTTCCGATCATCGCTCCTCCATTAATGACAAAACATATCCGTCGAGACTTCTTGTCATCTTTATCGGTTTGGAAAGACGAGTTGCAAAACCGTTTAACATCAAGTTCTACATCTGGATTCCCACCATACACTAAAAACATTTCTTTAGTAGCCCTTAGATACTTAAGAATGTTCTTAACAGCATGCCAGTGCTTCACACCTAGATTCTGTTGATATCGACTGGTGATATTTTGTGCAAACACCACATTAGGCCTTATACATCTTACTGCATACATGATAGATCCTACAGCCGAAGCATAAGGAACCTTCTTCATGTGTGCCACCTCATCAGGTGTGACAATCGGTAAATTTCTAAACTTTAATTTAATAATAAATTATTATTTATTATTACCTGAACGTTTTTGAGCAAGCATTAGCTCACTTGATATAATTATGGGAAGTTATCCCGCACACTGAAACAATTTAAAATAATTATGAATATCAGAAAATGCGCATTTTATATTTTCTGACATAGACTAATTTAAAAATGAGAAGTTATCTCATTTTCCTTGAAAGCGAACCTACACGCGTACCCACACCTAATTAGTATTGGCAATAATTATTCAACTCATGTTCGTATTGGTTTTAATTGTCTGTTACTAAACATCAATTGCCAAGGTTACGGTTTTTTTTTATCCCTTTTATTAATTAATTATTGTATTAACTAATTGTTTATTAATTACGTGTTTAACCTAATTGCAATTACTAGATCCGTATCATTACGTCTTCGTAGAGATTAATTGGTTAACTTGTTCTAAAATCCCAACAAGTCCAACGAATCTTTTTCTTTCCCTTGGGCCTCGATCCACCAAATGCTTAAGCCCATTCACTAACAAAATGGAAACAAAACGCAAACCCAAAGGATATCATGACCAAGTTATATTTTTCTTTCTTTCTTTTTTGCTGCTAATCCTCACGACAACAACAAAATGTAATTTTCTCTTTTGCTTGGTCAACTGAAAACAGAAATGCATGAATGAATAATACAACATGATAATTTTGCTAATTTTCCTTCTTGGTTCTCACATAGGGACACAACACGACCAATATTTGTGTTTGATTTGCTCCTTCCTTGCGTGTAAACATAACCCAAAAGGAGACCAAAACCATTTTAAGCCACCCTATGACATTAAACTAATATCCCCTAGCTAGCCTTGCCTTGACTCCCTTGACTTGGTTACCTTTTGTGTAACATGTTTCCCCCAACAAAACATGAAGTGATATATACATTTCTCTCTCCTTGTTTCCAGCCGAACTCGCGCACATGCCTAGCAAAGCATGCTTCTCCTTTCTTTTTAATAAGTTCCCATGCAAACAAGTTATTAATTAGGGTCACTTTAGGGCTTTTGGGGGAGGGAGGTCTTGAGTTCAAATCCTGCAAGGGTTTTGAATGAGGGATTTTCCTTCAAGGTAGTCCTTTAATGAAGAGTTTTGGGCCAGACCCTGGTTTCAGTCTTGGAAAGGCGAGGTTTACCCCTATTAATTGTCGTGCCTTCTGGGCGGATTAGTAGGGGTTTTCCCCATCGGGTATTTGAAATAGGCATTTCCGCTCGAGGGAGCTCTATAGCGCGGACCCGGTTTAGACAACGATTCTAGGACCTCCATTGTCGAACCGCGACAGAAGACTTAATAAGAAATTCACCTTCAAAAAAAAAAAATAAAAAAAATAGGGTCACTTGATTTATACACACTTTTGACTTAAACCATAAACACTTAAAGGTTTAATGATTGTGTTTTATTGTTTTAATTATTTTTATTATTAAATAAACCAATACAAGTAGATATCAATTAAAATAGATAAAACAATTATTCAAACCATGGTTACCAAAAATAGATAAATAAATAAAATAAAGAAAAAAATTATTCAAAGAACGAATATATATAAGGGCAGAGTCAGAAAAATTTGCTCGAGGGGTCACATTTTAAATTTTTAAAAATTACACTATAAATTGGTTCGTAAAAGAGACAAATTACCAAAAAAAGTTAAATATTTTTAAAAATTTACACTACAATTTTTAAATATAAATTTAACAAATCATTTCGGACACATTGTGTTAATTATTTTAATCGATGATAATACATATTTAAAAAAAATTAACAAAAACCCCATATATGTACGAGTATTATAACTAGTATACAAAAAAGAAAAATAAAAATGACTACCTGGTAAAAAAATATATTAAGTTAGTTGGACTATTGCCAAAATATGATAGACGCGTTCTAAGTACTCGTATTAATAATTTAAATATACAAATATTACTAAAAGAGAAATGGATAAAGATTCTTAAATAAAACAATGCATAAATTTAAACGAAGTCTTTTTTCAAAGTTTGTGCAGATTAATTATTTTAATATGTAAATACAAGAATTTAGAGGGCCAATAGATTTTCTCATTTAAAACATCTTTTTATATTTTCAAAGCTAACTTAGGTCAAAATGTGTATGAAACTAATGATCCAGAAAAAATCCCAATCGGTTTTGAACATGTTTAGCCGACACAAATGCTTCAATTCTAAGCTTCCTGTCAATTAGCTAAGGCCCCGTTTCTTTTTTTTCTTACAACATCTGAATCCATATAACACAATATAATATTATTTCTTTTTAATTTTAGGCCCACCATTGTCCCTTAAATCCTCTTACTCACAAGAGGGAATATATATTGAACTTCCCCACTCAGACGAACTAAAAGAAAGGGACCCACATTATTTATAAACATCTGAAAAACTAAACAGCCCCTAAGTTACACTTGACACCTTATAGGTATTAATTTACATAATATTACCAGCAACATTAAATTAGTAAAAAACACATTTAATGCTGAAGATTGAAAGACAATAAGTTTTTCTCCGATTTTACGCGTTTAATTTCTTTTTGGGCGGCAATAAGGTTTTCCCTCCTTTTTTCTTGGGAAAGCATGTTTTTCTTTTTTCTTCCGGTCCAATTTTGCTGTCATGAATGATTATTACTAGAGCAGTAGAGCCACTGTTCGCAATGGCCCCGTAAAAGCTTCGAGGCGTGAATTTTGATCATATCGTCACGCCATCTTATGCCACACGTTTTTGTAAACTCGATATGTATGAATTATGATATAAATAAATAAATATTTTCATACTTTGTGTCGTCTTATGTCACGCCTTATAAACGCAAAAGCTTCACCTTAGCCGCAAAAGCGTGAGGCTTTATTTTGCCGTCACGCTACGCCTCACGCTAGTTATAACCTTAAGTAGAGCTAATGTCAGAAATATTAGTACTATACAAAAATTCAAATTGAGTCAAAATTACATACCAATCAATTATTTATCCCTCAAATCCATTCGCACAATTCTGAAACCCACCAACCAAACGCCACCTTAGTAATAAGCTTATACTTATACATTACATATTTACTTGCAACAAATGAGGTAAAGCTGGTTTCATGCTAAATAGTCCTTTAATTATTACATATCTAGAACCTTTTTGAGCTAATTTCTAAGTATTTATTTTTAAGGTTATCAATCTTAAATCTTAAAATTAAGATGTACATCTATACTGCGCTTTTAGTACAAACAAAACTTACACACATATACCTTCTTTCCATTAAATATTACAAAAGTGTTAAACTTAAGACATACAATTAGGGGTGTCATAAAAGCTGACCCGAGTCAAACCCGAACCCGAATATGACTAATCGGGTCAGGTCAATCGGGTTTAAATTTATATTCGGGTCAATCAGGTCAACACGAATTGACCCGAGTTCTAAACAATGTCGGGTTTGGGTCAACAAGAGTGACCAGAGTTTGATTTTTTTCTTTCTAATTTTTATGTATTTCAAGTTTGAACACCAAAATTGTATCATTTTAAACGGCCCGCACCAACCCGAGTTGACCCGATCCGAATTGACTCGACCGAGTTCTAAACAAGATCGAGGTTCGGTATGTTGTTTTAGTCTCCACCGAATTGACCCGAACTCGACGGGTCAACCCAATAACACCTTAACATACAATATATTAAGCTTTTGATACACATAAAATAAATGCACATATCAAAATCTTAAATTAATAATACAACATTAAACACACTAATTAATATTATTTTTAAAACACCATTATAATGAAAAACGCATGTTATTATACAAATTCTACAAAAAAAATGAAACACCCAAAGCTTTATACGGTACATATGATTTTCAAAACCGAACCAGATCAACAGGTTCAACTAGAATCCGGAATCGCCATTGGTTTAGCTAGCCAATAAAAGCCGTTAAAATGAAACGGGAGAGGACAAGTTGGAACCGGTAAAAAATGGATGAACTGGGCCGGTCGGACTGGAATCACTATTTCCTCCGGTTAATCAGTTCGTCATTGTTATTTTGTTGACGTCTAAACTTTAATCACCGGGTATTCACCGTTGCAACGCGTGACCCAACTAGTTATAGTTAAAGCATATATGAGACTTCAACATAACATCTAAGGCTCATCACAGTGGACCGGATGAAATCGGTTGGTCACCTTAGTCGACCGACTTTAATGTCGGTCGTTGCGAGTGTGGAGATTAGGTCGAGGATCGGTCGAGGCAACCAAAAAACGAAAATCGGATGTTTTTTCAACCGATTTCTTACACACGCATTTTAAAAAAATTTACCGTTTCATTTTAATATAAAAAAAAAAAAAAATTGTTTAAAAAAACTTTACCACTTTACATCCTATAAATACCAACCTCAAACACATTTCTAAACACCCAATTTCAAACACAATTCAACCTCAAACTACTTCTCAACACAAAATTATTATGGCTTGTCGTCTCCCCCATTCCGTTAAACAAATGCAAATGTACGTTAAAAAACAATGCGAAGAAGACGATGCGGCTCGAAAAAACGCTATTATCGACGTTATCAAGCAGTTTGATCAGGCAAAGGCAGAGAAGCAACGTATGAGAGAAAAATACGTGATTTGCAACGACATTTCGCCTGAAAGAAAAGCTGTGATCGAAATTTTTTTGATGGATGAAGCCCGCAAAGACGTCGAAATTGTTGACACGTTGTGGGGGTATGTTCAACAGATACAGAACCACATGAGCACCAAAATCAATTGGAGCTATCGGGAGAACAAAACCGATGGTGTGGGTGCATCAAGTTCGTCTGCTAGAACTAGATTTGTTGAGCAACCTCTGCTAGACGAGGAAGCCAGGAAGGCGGAAGAAGAACGTTTGGCTTACATCGAGGAATTTGCTGGTTATCGGTCTCCTTCGTATGATTCTGCATGTGGGGAGCATTCAGATTAGGATTTATGATTTATGTATTTTGTATCGTAGTTTATTTTAGTTCGTATGTTTTTTAACTGTATAGTATTTTATGATTTATGTAATATTTTTATTATTAATTAAGTTTTCTTTGTTGTTTGAAATACTTGAAAAAAAAACAAACAAAAACAAAACAACCTCGGTTATCGATCGTGGCAAGCTAGCGTGGAGTTCTAACAACCGATGTCCGATGTGTGATTCCAACATCTTCAAAATAAGCTCTTAACTCCGATTAGTAAATTCGTCGCTGTTATGCTCTTACTACCCTATCGGAATTTGAAGAATTACTTGAATTTCCTTCAGAAAGGTGATGATGATGCCTGGTGCTTCATCTTTTGATCTCAGAAACCTAACCCATGTATATCTCGAATAATCATTGACGATAACAAGAATATACTTTTTCCCATTTATGCTTTCAACTCTCATTGGGCCACATAAGTCCTTGTGCAACATATGCAACTTTGCTTCCGAACTAGGTACGGATTTGGGTTTATATGATGCTCTTTTGCTTTTTCCTTGTTCGCATGATGGACATAAGTGATCCTCGGTGTATTTGAACTTTGGAAGTCCGTTGACGATGTTGTCTTTGGCAAGTTTGTTGATGGTGTCGAAATTGAGATGGGATAGCCTTCTGTGCCACAACCAGGACTTTGTTCCAAATGCTCGTGTCATAAGACATGTTGGTGATGAAGAGGCCATTTGGTTTATGTCGATAGCATACAGGTTTGTATCACGATTCCCAGTTAAGAGATTAGTGCCATCCAAGTTTCTAACGAAGCAAGCATTTTCCTAAAAGCAACCTCTAAATCGCATCACGTAATCGCCTGATCGAAAACAAATTGTATCCCAACCCTTCGACATAATAAACCCGAGTGATCAAATAATTTCTAAAAGGTAGATCTCCATAACCCATGATAGTCGCTATATGATCATTTCCAAAACGAATCGGTTCCCATGAATTTCAGACGAAATTGATCGCAGCCTTGATTTTCGGTCATGTGCTTGGAGCAACCCGAGTCGAAAATCCAAAGACATATTTCGATAACTGCCAATCTGAGAAGAAGATGTTTTTGGAAACCATTTTGATTTTGGTTCCTTTGGGTTAGAGGTAAAACCGATCACACTCATAGAAGTTTTCACGGGTATCTTGGTGTAGCACTCATTCTACCATTCCGAGTGTGAAAATTCTACCCATTGGTTTCCAAATATCATCCCTAAAGTAAAGACTATGCTTCCTATCAATAGTGTAAGACCTAAATCTTGCAACTAGACTTCTTATTGGTTTAGCATAAGTTTTTTTTTGGAACGTTCTTCTGAACAGGCTTAACATTCACATTCTTAGAAACACAATCATCTTGAACATTAGTTAAAGATTTCTTTCAAGTTAAACAAAGAGATTCAACACATTCATTAGACTTAGCAAGTTTCATAGGTTCATTACATTCAGATGAAATGTCTTTCTTTATTATAAAGTGGTAAATTCCTAGGGTGTTCTTCTACTTTCTTCTCTTTATTCAAGCTACTACTCTTAGAGGCAGGCGAGACTCTATTGTTCCTTGTATTGCTCCTAGGCGTTAGTCTGCTGCTCCTAGAGGTTCTTTCTAGTCCTGTAGAAGGTAAGGCACACGCATTAGGATTTACTTTGTTTTTAAGAGAAGTGGTTTCAGCTTTCCTAGTCTCCTTAGAGTGCTTGTCTAAACTTAGGTCGTTTGTTCCATATGGTTTAGATGTGGAGGCAGACGCATTAGTGGTACTCATCCTAAAAAGGCCAGGTGCTAAAACTTTTGGTTTCTCGATAACCGCTTTTTCATTTTCAACAATCTTTTCATTTTGCTTAGGCAAGGCAGGTGGAGTGACTAGTTTTGGCAAATCATTTTTCTCATTGACTTTTGGAGGAGGCATAGAAATAGACATTTTTGTTTGAAAACCTGTTTTGGAGCATTTTCCTTCTCCTCAGTCAATGGTTTTGCAATCTTAGTATCCACAGCCTTTCCTTTTTGACATTCCAGCTGAGCCATCAAAAGATAATTTTGCTCTTTCATGTCCTTGTAGGCACGCTCATACGACAGTTTGTCATACTTGCATTCCTCAAATTTTCGATCAAGTTGTTTAAAATATGAGATATTTTCTTTTTCAAGAGCTTTTTCATATTTTGAAACAATTGCGGAGGTCTCGTGATCGAGTCTTTCATGGTCTTCAACGTAATATGTTTGTAAAACAATGGACATAATGTCGAGAGTCGAACATCTTCGATGAGAGAATCATTTAAATTTTCCAAAACTTTGATATGTTCAAAACATTCATTAGCTTGATTTATCAGGGATTTGTGGTCCTTGACAAAGTCACCTGTTTCTTTCAAAAATGCTTGTTCAAAGTGAACTACCCTCGCACTGACGTGGTTTAGCGGATTGGCAATTTCATTTTCAACAACCAGTTGTTAGTGCTGATGTTGATTTTTGATTTAACAAGCTCCTGAAGTTGCCCCATTCTAGTTTCAATTTCATCTAAAATACTTCAAGCATCACTTGTGTTAAAAGGATTGTTTGAAGACATTTGTTGCATGTTTGAAAATGATTTTGAGACAACTACTGGTTTTGAAACTGATTTTGACTCTTTGTTTAAAAACTTGGTGTTATGGAAAACTTTGACTTTTCTTTTTAGGAACAAATTTAATTCCGTAAATTTTGTTAAGTTTGTTGTAATCAATTGGTTTGATTCTGTGGTTCTTTTGTTTCATTTTTATCTACTCGTCAATGAGTTCTAACGTTTCATGAGAATCGTGGTTCATGTTTATCTAACAAAGCTTTTCCATTATACAACACATTCTTCTTCGAGCGAGCTTGAGTGCACAAGGAGGTTTGTTACCAAGAGCCATTTTTTGAGTTGTATGAAAATACAGTTTGTCTCGATTTGTTAAAATGTTGACAGTTTGAGTTTGAATGACCCGTTGTGACAAGCAAATTTTCCAATTTGTTGATTCTTTTCATTTTCTCAAGAATTTCATCAAGAAGAGAATCTTCTCGCTTTGAAAATCGACTAACAACTTTTTCTTCTCTTTTCAAGATCGAATGTTGCTTTTGTTTAGAAAGTTGGTTTTAAGATCAGAAATTTCCTCGTTTAAAGATTTTATTTTTAAGCTTAAATTGATATCAAGTGTGTCATACTTAATTTGCAATTGTTTTTCTCTTAAAACGGAATTTCGATAACCAATTTCTAATTCTGACTCTTTGTTTTTGTGAAATTCAAAAGCTTTTGCATTCTCCTTGTACCTCTCAAGCTCAGCGGTCAATTTATCATTCGCGGCTTTAACTTCGCGATTGACCGTTTTAACTTTTTCAATTTCAATGCCACAATTGTTGATTAATGTTTCAACACGCACGTGTTTCCTCATCGGTCTCAAGATTTTGTGCCGAGAGCTCCATTAGGATCCACATCCGGAGTTTCGAGTTAGTATTGCTACAACTCGGATTGTCCGGTATGTATCATAAGTAGGTGTTGGTGTCATAAAATGTTGTTCGTCATGAGTAAACACATCAAACACGGCATTGTTATAGCATGGATCAATGATTGGTACCTCGACATCTTTGCGCTGGCGTCATAAACATGAGGTGTGTCGAATCAGTGTCGTACTTGGCCTCCTGAAGATTTGCCATGAAGTTGCAGTTTGCATTGATGTCCTCTCGGTCTTCCAATTCATCCATAATAGCCACAAAGTCATGTTCCTCAGCACTCAACTGCAGTCCTGCTTCTTCCTTTTGTACCAACAGGATAGCTTTCTGAAGATACGCATAATTTTTCTTTTTCGGCTTAGTAGGACAATTCCTTGCCATGTGACCCACTCCTTGATAGTTGTAACACGTAACCTGATTAGCCTGATTCACATTTCCATAATTCCCAACGACTGGAGCTGCAACATTCCCATTCTGATTACCCACTACTCTATTCCCAACATTTGACCTAACTCGATTTCCAACATTCGACCAACCGATTTCCAACATCTCGACCCAACTGACACCCCGACACGGAACCGCTGATTACCCATGTGAATCTAGTAGCATATCCTCATGGATTCCCAATAACTCCAACCATTTGTCCTTGATGACCCATATTCAAACCCGGTTATGCAATTTGTCTGTTGCGAGTGTTTGATGAAATCCTTTGGTTGTTGTTAGTTGGTGTGGAATAGCGTCCTTTGAATGCTTTAGTCAAATAAGCAAATGCATTTGTCAAAGCTTCTGATTGTTCAGTTTCAAGATCAGTGATTCCTTGTTCCTGGTACGGTGGATATTGTTGTTGTTGAATGACTTGTTGTTCTAGTGGATAGAATTGTTGTTGAGGGATAACAGCTTGTGGTTGCGGAATGTATTGTTGCAAGTTGTTGTTAATGGAAGATGATGAAGCTTGTTGTTGTGTGTTCACTGGAGTTTGAGTCTTTGCAATTAGTGCCAGGGATCATGATTATTTGCCAATCTTTCTTTCCTAACTCATTGACTTGACTTGGTTTTGTTTCGAAAATCATAGAGTTGATCAAAGTTCACCGATGTAAGTCCTTTGTTTGGTTGACAATAGTGACATATCGTCCCCATTCTTCCGGAAGATTGTTGAGAAATTTGATGTTACTCACGATGGTTCGGGTGTCAACTTGTTTCGATAAGCTCATTCATCAAAGTGCAAAACCTTCCATGGTAGAATTCAATGGATTCTCCGGAGTTGATGTAAACTTCTCCCATTCGAGTTAGCGACTTGTTCTCCATGTCTTGTTGACCAATTTCGCTCCATAACATAGCCGCCTAACACGCTCCCACATATCGTAAGTAGTTTCACTGGCGCCTCAAAGAACAAAGATGTCTCTGTTGAATAATGAAACCCGTGGGTTGTTATCTTTCATTAATCATATATTTATAGTGCTAATACATAAAACCCTAGAAGCCATAAACCCACACATCGGGCTTGGGCCTATTTATTATTCATCTAATACCCTCCCGCAATCCGAGCGGCGAAATCACAAAAGCTCGGATTGGAATACTAACGAGAAACATAAATTATTAAAAAACAAAAATAAAACTAAAGATAGTTATCTTGATGAATAATCAAGACTTTGATAGGTAGCCAATCGCGTAATCCGTAAAAAAATGATTTGGTTTATGAATGACTGCTTGTTCAGTGCGTGCGCAAGGCCCTTATGACTACGATTGTGATTCCGTATGCTTTTCTTCGAGTTTATTTACGAAGCCACGGCCACGATCTCGTCAAACACTTGGTCAGCTTTTTTTAGCACGAATAAATGACGGTGGCTAGGGTTTGACGGTGGTGACATTGAGGCGGCTAAGGTGGCTAACCACGCCCAAGGATCGACCTAGAGCTCGATACCATGTTGAATAATGAAACCCGTGGGTTGTTATCTTTCATTAATCATATATTTATAGTGCTAATACATAAAACCCTAGAAGCCATAAACCCACACATCGGGCATGGGCCTATTTATTATTCATCTAATAAATAATCATATATTTATGTGTGGGTTTATGGATTTTGAACGTTTTATAATTTTCTATTTGATTTTTTGAGAGTTTTATAATTTTGTATTTTGATTTTCGAATAAATATTTACAAGAGATAGATGAAGATAGACCTTTACTCCTCGTCTTCCTCCCCAAGACGTTTGAGAGTATCTCGTTGAAGGCTTTTCAAACCAAGACGTGGAAGAATAAACTCAAACGTTCTCTTGGAAGAGCTTTGGTGAAGATGTCGCTAACCGATATTCGCACCTCACAAAATATAGTTCCACCACACCTTTTCCACTTGTTCCCCGATGAAATGATGTCGAATGTCGATATGCTTTGCTTTTGAGTGTTGAACGTTGTTGCATGAGAGAGCAATAGCACTTTATTATCACAAGACAGAGGATTTTGTTGAATACAAAGCCATAGTCGATAATTGAGATCTCATCCATAAGATTTGAGCACAACGGGATGACATGGCTATGTATTCAACCTCTGTAGAGGAAATAGAAGTGCTCATTTGCTTCTTTGAAGACCGACCACAAGTTTATCACCCAAAACCGAGCCCTCCAGACGCATTTCGACGTGTATCTTGACAACTCGCATGATCGGCATCTCGTGATAGGCCGTTAGTGACATACCTGGTGTCTTCTGGTACCAAAGACCCATATTGATGGTTCCTTGGAGATACCGAAGACCCGCTTAATCGCTTCAAGGTGCTTTCTAGTAGGCTTAGCACGGTATCTAGCACACATGCATACAAATGAACAAGATGTCCGGGTCTACTAGCAAGGAGGTACATCGTGGACCCAATCATACTACGATATTTCGTTTGGTCAATCATGATCCTCGAGTGGTCCTCATCTAGTTTGGTTCGTCAATCATGGGGGTGTCAACAGGTCACTTGAATCAAATCCAAATTTCTTTAAAATCTTCATTGCATATTTAGATTGATTTATGAAAATGCCTCCGGACTTTGTGAAATTTGTAATCCCAAGAAAATGACATTTGTCCCATCATTGACATTTGAAACTTTGAACTCATTTCATTAGAAAACGATCACATTCCATTGGGTCCGCCGAGGCAAAAATAATATCATCAACATAAATTTGAACATGAGTTAAATGTTTTCCGACTTCCGGTGAATAAGGTAGGATCAATCGCCTTTCTTTGAATCCGGTTGATAGAAGAAACTTTGATGTTGTATCATACCATGCCCGGAGCTTGCTTTAAACCGTAAAGAGCCTTCTTCTGACGATAAACGTGAGTAGGATGCTCTTGATTCACAAATCCTTCAAAGTTGGCCGACGAGACGACTTCTTTAAGATCTCCGTTCGTAAATGCCGCTTCACATCCATCCGATAAACTACCATGTTCTTACTAGCAAGATTAGCCGAGAAGATTACGATTGCCTCGATTCGAGTAACTGGAGCAAAAGATTCTTCAAAGTCTATACCTCCTCTTGACGATATCCTTTAGCAACTAATCGGGCCTTGTTCTTCAACACATCACCATGCTCATCAAGTTTCACTTTGAAGATCCATTTAAGGAAATAATCATAGCACGCCTGAGTGTGTACTAACTCCCATACATCAAGTCGATCAAACTCATGAATTTCATCTTGCATGGCATTGAACCGGTGTCTTCATTCATGGCGGTTTTAACATCTTTTGGTTCGATCTTAGATAGTACTGAGTTGAAGAAACACCATAAGGCATCGGTTGCAAGTTGTTTCCGGGTAGATACAGGACGAGAGGGATTTCCAATGATGTTGTCTAATGGATGATCGTGAGTCCATTTTCCGAGGTGTTCATGTGGCGGTTGTTGAGGAACCGAGGTAGGCGAGTCGATGTCTCCTCAAGAAGATGGTTCGATGAGGATTGTGGAGTAGCAAATATGTTTTCAAATGGAGCATCTTCGGGAGTAGCAAAGGGATTAACTTCATCATTGATGCGAAATATTTCCATGATGTACATTTGAAGAATGATGATTTGTTGAAGAGATCAAGGATCAAGAAGCAGTGCTTCTTGACTTAAGGATATTGAGGCTAAGGATTGAATTCATTCACAGAATATGAGCATCCTCTGTTGTAGGATCAACACCTCATTAGTAATTGAATCATCTTGCTCATCAAACATAGGATCAAACAATTTCTTTAAATCATCTTCGATGGAGGTACATATGGAGTTTCTTGAGAAGAGTTTGGAACAAGAGATGAACCAATGGGACTATTTTGAAGCGGGTCCTGAAATGGAGTGTCTGTGGAGCCATTTGACCGGTCACTCATCAAACGAACGTGAATTGTTTCCATGATATTTCGGGTTCTTTTGTTGTAGATTCGGTATCCCTTTTGTTTGGTGCATATCCTACAAATACTCCAATGTCGACTTTAGCCCTAAGTTTCCCTAAGTCTTGACCTCATTAGTTGGATAGCACAATGCACCAAACACACGAAGGAAAGAGAGATTAGGTTTTCGTTGTGGACAAGTTCATATGGAGTTTTTCCATGTACAAGTGTGAATTAGGGAACGATTTTGTGTGTAGCATGCGGTGGCGATTGCTTCACCAGAGAAACATTGGAACCTTTGAGTAAATCAACATTGTTCGCGGCTTTAACCAAAGTTCGATTGCCTTTCAACTACACCGCTCGTTGAGGAGTTCGTGGAACACTTCTTTGATGACCGATTCCAACGCTTTCATAGAATTCATTAAGTTGTTTGTTGACAAACTCGGCCCATTGTCTCGCTCGATAATTCCGACGGTTTTGTTAAGTCGAACTGCACTGTTGATGAGTTTGATGATGATATCGTGAGTTTCATCCTTTGTCCTTAAGAACTTGACCCGTGTGAATCTAGAGTAATCATCAACCACAACTAACACATATTTCTTCCCAAAGATATTCTCGACCCTCATTGGTCCACATAAATCCATATGAATCATATGAAGAACTTCGTGACGAGTTAGTAGGTTTGGGTTTATGGGCATACTTTGCTTTTACCCAATTGACATGTCAACAAAGATGATCCTTTTCATACTTTAGTCTAGGTAAACCTACAACTAAGTCCTTTCGGAAAGATCGTTGATGGTGCCAAGTTCAAGTGATTGAGACGACGATGCCATAACCATGACTTTGTTTTGAAGCCTTGATAACAAGCAGTTGGAGAAGCCCTCATCATGTCATCAATAGAGATGGTGTAAAGATTTGACCCACGAGTTCCTTTTAGCAATTCCTTACCATTAAGATCTCTAACAAAGCGGTATGTTTTTCAAGGCAACTTCTAGATCGTAGTCACAGAATTGACCAACAGAGAAAGCAGATTATGACCCAAACCTTCACGTAGTAAACTCTAGAGATGACACTATCACCAACAACATAATCTCCATAACCCATAATAGCAATCAAATGATCATTACCAAATCTAATGATCCCGATGAATTTGCTCACGGTTCATGAGCAGCATGACCGGTCTCCGGTCATATGCTTGGAACAACTGAGTCCGGTACCACGTAATCGATTTGAACGATCCGCAGTTGAACATGCACAAGAATGGATAATCGATAATTGGGATCCCATGCAAGAATGGGTTCCATTTGGTTAGTGTGATGTTTGGAACACCCACATCGAAATAGAAGCATTCATATCGAAAGTGAGGCAATGGAATCGTTGTGAATAGATGCGATACTAGTGTCAAGATAGCCCATGCTCACAGTGATCACTTCTTAAGGGAATAGTTCTACCATTAGGCATCCATTTTCTAGTGGGCGTTATCTCGATTAATCTTAAGACCAACAGTGTCCAATAAAAGCCTATTTTATCAATGTTCTTCTGTGGGTTTCCTTGCTTTTTAACTTTCTTACGTTTTGCCTTTTAGCCTTCTTAGCATGAATTTTAGCATTAACAATATTAACTGGACAATTAACATCATTAGACGTAACAATAACACCACATTCATGATTAGAAAATTCAAGCAAATCATCAAGACAAGGTTTGCAACTAGTATCCGAATTGAATTAATTACAAGACGCCTATGGCAAATACTAGAATCAACACGATTCGCTTTATTCAATTCAAGCTTAAAGTTCCTAGATTGTTCTTCTACTTTCTTCCAAAGGCACATTCTTAGCTTGAGAGGTCCTATCATTCCTTGTATTGTCTTGAGACTTTGACCGCTCCGCTTAATGTCACCGATTACTCCTGTAGAGGAATGGGAACATTAGTTGGTTTAACTACTCTTTGCATCACTGTTTAGATGTCTTGGGGTCCGAACTACATGCGGGTGCACTAAGGTTCACTTTCTTAAAACTAGAGGTACCGTGAATTGTACTCCTAGAAGGCACACTGAGTTCTCTTTCTTAGCATTGATGGATCCGAATCGAACTACTTAAAGGTACACTACGGTTCACATTCAAGACATTGGGAATCGAATGCATATCATACTTAGCTTTAGGCATTGAGCATGGAATCAAAGGATTAAATCTCTCACCTAATGACTTTGGGCATATTGTGATCAAGCATTCTAAGATTTCTTGAGATCGTTTGGCATATAAGCATGCATGTCCAATTGCATTATCATGAGGTTTCTCTAGCTTATCTTCTTCAACAATCTCACGCAGACATTCTAGGCAATCCTTAAGGGATGAGAAGTATGTTTGAATGGCAAGTTTGTTGTTTCTTAGATGAGGAGGACATATGTCATGATAAAGCATATTTATAACAAGAGTGATCCTTTGATACAACATTCTCCCATTGGTCATTGGCATTTTCCCTTTACCCGACTCTTGATTCTCAATTTCCTTTTGCAATGACGCTATTTGATCGTTATTTTTTGTTACGAGTGACTTTAATTGATTCAAATAACTCATTGAAATGACGTTTAACCTTTTCATTTTCTTCTAGAAAACTTTCATTTTCCTTTTGTAAAGCATTTACTAAGTTTTGAAGATGAAACGTTTGAGAATTTCGAGAATCTAAAGGAGGAGGCATTTGGGAGCACATCATATTGTTCGTTTGACCCTTTAATTGAGAGATGGCTTTCAACTTTCTCATCTTGTTGCACCGAGCTTGAATATGTTCATCACGTTTGTGAATTTGAAAAGCGCATCAAACTCGAGCATCCAAGATGTCTTGATATTTGAAGTTTTGACATTTTCTTTGAGATGTTGATATTTTAGTTGTAAATTAAAATACTCAACTTCTAGTTTAGAAAAATGTTTAACCAAAGTGTCGTGATCATCGGTTCAATTTTCTCGCTTAGTTTAGAATTAGTTTTTTCAAGCTCAATGACACGATCATGAGAGACTTTCGAGGCAACAGATAGTTCATGAAATTTGAAAGCATTAATAGAGCAATTTGAAGCGTTGAAAAAATATCTTGAGCAACACATTCGGTAATAAGAGTCTCATTTAATGTATGCAAGTTCTTCCTCTCAATCTCATTATATTTTAGTGCACGCTCATAATCACTAACTTCACTACCATTGCATCAAATTCTTTTCCATCCCTTGATATCGCTTTCTATTCCCTTTTAAGACTCTCAAAGTGATCTTTCAAGTTTAAAGAAAGGCATGACCTCGGTTAAATAACATTCTTTCATTTGCTCAAAACCCTTTCTCCTTCTCATTATACTAGTGGGTGTGATCCTTTTCTTGCAAGTTTTCTCAAAATCAACAAATAGTTGAAATATAACATATTGACTAATTAAGGTCTTGCTTTTAGTGGCAATTTTCTAGGAACTAGATGCATTGGTGTATTAGGAGGATACACAACGCTCTAGGCATTTTCCATAAAGGAGGTTTGTTTCAACAATATTTTCGATTTTACGCTTATCCAAATCCTTTTTCCGTAAAATTGGTTCGGAGTCGACAATGTTTGAGGCTTAAACATGTTCAAGGAAATCCGTTTTCCTTCTTGTAGTCATGGGAGTGATAATAATTTTTTCTCTTTGCATTTTGGGTCATCTAGTTTTTATTCATCCTTTCCCTAGTGACTTCATCGATTTCTTATCTTCCTCGGTGCACTCAACGCAACTAGGTTTCGCCAGGCTTAAGGATTTCATTACCGTCATAAAGCACCTTATGAGCATTTCTAGCCTTTTAATTACCTCTGGTTTGGTTCCTCAACAAGGGAATGCTATGCTTATCGCTTAAGACTCGATGTTTAGTGACCATGTGAGCGATCGAATGGTGTTTCCTTGTATGTACAACTTGTTTTCAAGTTTGTTTTCAAAGTTTTCGATTGGAAAAATCTCTCAAGAGTTTTGATTCCTTTGTATTAAATTCTTGCTTAAGCATTTTCACATTTTCTTGAAGATCTTGTTTTGTTTATTTGTTTTAGAAAGTTTTTCTTGCAAGGAATTTAATTCTTGTTTCAATACTTCTTCTCTAAACTTACTTTTTCTAATTACAGTGCTTACTTGGTCATCCATTTCACGCTCACGCAGTGGTCAACTCAAACTTAGCACGTTGTTCATAAATAGCAACACGTTCTTTATAGGCATTTAGTTGAAATTACGGAATCATCGAGGCGGATGCGGTGTAATCATCCAAACATAGTCATTGTTGATCGCAGAAGATGCATCACTTGGTACAACTTCACTTTCACTTTGTTTCATATATTGATCATATGGGACAATATTGATATTACCCATATTTTCAATATTTGATTCAAAAGTTTGATTGATTGTACTTTGTCATGCATCATTGCACATCAACATCATCATATAGTTTAAGTACCTCGAGATGAGCTTGTCATGGGATGGGCCACTAGTGGTGAAGAAGAGACCTTGGGAGAAACCATTGGAGAAATGCTAGCCATAAAAATTGTATGCGTCAGTAGGTCCATCATCCACATCAGTCGTATGCATCGCAGATCACCGACTTGAAAGGCATTCGATGATTGTGACCTCTCTCCTGAATAAAGTCGCTCATCAACATCTGCATCATATGTCTTGGCATTGCCTCGGCAAGAAACAACAATTCCTCTTCATCGAGCAAGCACCATTGTCCCGAGCTTGTGCCAGAAGATCTTATCTCGAGTATTGAGATTCGTGGGACGCTTTGGAGATGTGCGGTTCCTTGCAATGTGTCCTCACCACCACGCTTATAACATTTGATTGGCTTAGCTTGACCTTGGTTACCATTCCTTCCCGATTCGGTTGCCAACATATCCTCTCCCTCCACCTCGTCCCCGATCATCTTGTCTTTCTGACTGGTTGCACCACGATCCTTCCATCTTTAACGGTGGCTTGATTGTGTGGGTTAGATGTCGCTCGAGGTTGTTGTTGGTTTGTGGGAGAGTATTCATGTTTTGACTAATGAGAAGAGCTAGTTGATTAATGAAGTTACCACGTGAGCATCGAGATCACTTGTTTGTACATAGGATCGGGAATGAGTTTGTGATTACCATTACCCAAGGGTATGACTTGTGATGCTTTGGTTGTGATTCCGATGTTTGAGTAGAAGGTTGTAAAGTCATTAGGCGAGCTTGTCTCTCCACGGTTGGTTTTGAGGCGATTGAGAATCAATTTTTCAAACATAGCATGTCTCTCATTACGAAGGAGTAAGGCATAGAGTTGCTCATAGTTTGTATTCTTCAATCCCTTAGTGAGCTTTACTGGTAACAAACTTGTGCCATTCGGATTCATGTTGTTCACAAATTTTGAGTTCAAGCCAATGTTAGGCATAGTCATTCGATGTTCCTCATGTCATTAACTAACTTATGAAATCTCACATAGTACTCATAGACATTCTCATACGGTTTCATCTTGAAGTGCTCAAATTAAGTCATAGAGTTGGGATTCTCTGTCTTCCATAGTTAATTCAACACGAGAGAAGCATCTTAACATTATCCCAAACCGCCTTAGCATCGGTGTTATGATTGATCAACTTGTAGATGTCTTTAGAAGACCTTGAAGAACAATGTTTGAAGCCCCGATATCGTGATCAAATCTCTTTTATCCTTATCATCAAGCTCATCATACATCTTAGGTCTCGTCCATTCCGTAAACAGAGTACCATCTTCATTAGTATCAAGTATGTCTCTAGTCGTCTCAACTCGATATGGTCCTTCATCAATGGATTTAAGAATGTTGACACCATTTTCCTTTCAAGGCAATACAATCGATTCGTTGAGCCCAAGAATCGTAGTCGATTCATCAAGCATGGGTGGGCCAGTATCGAGCCACCGCTTGAACATCCTCCACAGCAGTGGAGATGACAATAGGAGCGTTGGTAGACATGTCAGCAGATTATACGGATTTTATAACTCTATGATTAAACCGGAAATAGAACCTTTCACGGATTTTACCGAATCAAGAGAAAACCGTAAACAATCACCAAGTCGCTAGAAGATAATGCACTAAGTCGCTAGAAGATAATGCACTAAGTCGCTGAAGATAATGCACTAAGTCGCTAGAAGATAATGCACTAAGTCGCTAACACTTAATTCGCTACACAACTAAGTCGCTAGAGTCCCAAGTCGCTAGACAAATGCAAGTCGCTAAGTAGTAACTCGCTAAGCCTCAAGTCGCTAGCAAAATTTTGGCAAACAATTAGCTACTCAAGTCGCTAAGGATGCAAGTCGCTAAAGAGCAACTCGCTCACGGACCAAGTCGCTACACTAAAGTCGCTACTGTAGTGAGAGTCCACTACTTGTACTTTAACTCGCTAGATCTAACTCGCTAGGTTTAAAGCGTAACTCGCTACAAATTTGTAAAGCAAGTCGCTATGAAGAATATAATCCGTGTGCTAAGTCGCTAGCAAGAAAAACCATATAAACATCACTTTTCAATCCAAAACACCCCAACCAAGATGATTCAAGCTTACCAAATGAAAACCTAAACACTTGTGATGATTCTAAACATAAAAGTACTAACAAAATTCAATCTTTAACACCGTAAATCAACCAAATGATGCAAAACCACTAAACTTTTTCAAACTCAAAACCACCTAAAACCACTATAAATCCAAAGATGTGCAAGATATGATATAACCATGGCTCTTGATACCAATTGTAAGATATAACTTTTCATATACATCAAACCATAACACAAAGTAGCATATAGATGGAATTCTAGAGAGAAAGTTAGAGGTTTAGGGAACTTAGAGAGAAAGTGAATCATATTATTATGAGCTCCAACTCTACCTGGGAGGTAGAGAGTATTTATAGTCTTACAAAAAATGCCACACATCGGGTCATGGATCGGGCATAGGTGGGTAAAGACCGTCCGTCCTCCACGGTGTTACTTAACTAAATACTACTTAACTTAAAATAACTACGACACGAGCTTTCTAATGATTACATATACTTGAGGTGACCGACTCTTTAATACCCGAATTTCTAATTCCTAACAGCAATCTCCTTGCCTCCCTTGACTCACAATCTTCCGACCGTAGGATGCTCGAGCTTGAAGATTAAGTTAAATTCCTAATGAGCTCCTACGAAAATACTAGGTCTTCACGCCAATTGAACAAAGTCTCTTCCTCGTGTGAGCCATGTAGTGGTCCTCATAACACTTATGCTTGCACAAGGTTCCCCGAACAAGCTTCGTTGATTACACATCCTCACGTACCAATGGGACGGGAGGAAGATTCTATAACACCCGGACCTAGGACTTTCAATGACGCCCAAGAAGCGTGGAAGGGCAAACCCGACTTATTTGGGACAAACCAAAGAATTCACATCTAATGATTCTCATGGCCCCCATCTCATGGCCCTACCCAACAACACATAGAAGGGATGTTGCAACACATAGTCGCATCCCAAGAAGCTCAAATAGCTAAGCTTTCGGACCGTTTTAACCAACAACAAGCCGATAGGGATAGGAAGATAGATAACCTTTTGAAAGCCATAACCAATAGTGATAGGAAGGTTAATGCTATCTCAACTCCCGAAGCCCCCGGTGTAGAAATTAAGGACCCAAGCAAGTTAGCTAAGCATGTTCAATTCGTCAATACCATCACCTTAGTGAAACCTAATAGCAAGGTTGCAAAAACCGCTAGGCGCTAGTCGGGCGGTCGACCACCGCCTAGCGCCTAGGCCGCCTAGGCGGGGCCTAGGCGCCGCCTAGGCGGATTGAACTTTTCTATATAAAAAATGTAAAATTATATGTATTTGATATAAAATATGCATAATTTATATATTTTAAATAATTGTATTAGTTTTTTCAATTATATATCTTTTGTATATGTTGCAAAATTTACATTATGTGTTGTTTTGATTAAGTTTTGGTATACTTCTATTAAAGCCCAATGAGTTATTTGTTGTGCTTATTGTATAAACTTTTTAATGGGGCAAGAAAACACTTATTATTAGGGTTACACAACATTAACAACCTAGCCTTCACTTCTTCTTCTCTCTTCAACCTCCCCTCCACCAATTAAAACATAATTAAGAAAATCAAAACCCCAATTAAAGTCAACTAGGGTTTCAATTTTGGATCCATAACTCCAAATCAACTAGGGTTTCAAAAATTAAAAACCCCAATTGAAATTTAAAACCCTTATTTTTTTTAAAAAAAAACGTTGACTTTTGGTTGACTTTCGTTGACCGCCTAGGCCGCCTAGACCGACTAGCTCCGCCTAGGCGGATGTTTGACCGATTTTTGACTTTTCCGCCTAGCTTGGCCGATTTGCCCTAAATCGGGGCGGTGTATGCCCGCCTAGCGCCTAGGCGTCCGCCTAGCCCGCTTTTTACAACACTGCCTAATAGAACAAATGACGAAGCGAACCATGAGACGGTGCTTGAGGATAGTGAAACTCCTAGGAATGAAACATCCGAGGAAGTAGATGAAGTAGGCAATGACTATTTCAATAAGTTTCCTACGGAAGAAGAACTCTCTCGCCACCCACACTTAGTACGAGACCTCCGTCACATGTACGTTAGGAGAAGCCCTAGGATCAAGTTTGGGAACCCTTGGAACCTTAACATACCATGTTACATAGGACACCTTTTCGAAATATCATGACTAGCACCTACTATAATTGGGTAATGAAGAAGCCTATCCCAACTAGGCAAGATCCCGATAATCCTTGGGTTAGTTGCAATTTTCTGGGTAGAGTTAAGGGATTGCCCGTCTATGTAGGTAGTTTCATGTTTCCTACGGATTTCGTAATAGTGAATGATATTAGTACGGCCATAGATCCTAGCTTGTCCCATGTTATTCTAGGAAAGCCTTTCATAGAAAACACCGGGATGACTTATGATCCATCGTTAGGATTAGTGAGATTCAAAGATGAGACCGGTGATTAAGGAGCAGATTAATACTTTCAAAACTTAACAGTATTAACATACATATCACATGTTCTATCTTTATTATCTTTTCATATGAGTCATAGAATTTAAATAGTCATAGGGTATGTTTGACAAAACTAATCAGTAAAGCGTAAGTCAGAATCGCAAAGTCATAACACGAGCTACAAGCTGTATTCTTTTTTCAATAAAATTGTTTGGTAAATTAGCTGTTAAATATAATTATAAGATATAAAATGACATAAAAGGACAAATCGATAATTGTAAATAAATGTTTGGAGGGTATATCAGTAATTTAAAGTTTTAACAGCTCCAAGATATTTAAAAAGCTTCATGAATCAGCTTCTCATTTTGGAGCTATTTGTTTGAAATAAAAGCTTGTAGTTAATGCATTCAAACGAAGCTACTTAGTTTCTAGGAGATTATTTTTTAACAAAAAGCTAACAGCTCCTCCAAAAAGCCCCTGCCAAACAGGCACATAACTGGTTCAAGACAAATGCAAACTGTGGTGTTTCAAATGAAACGCATCATGCTCAAAATAAAGAGCTAATTGCTATTTTTTTAGGGTGAAAGCTAAAAATACGCAACATATTTTTTCAAATAAACAGTTCTACGCAATGTATTTTGTAAATTGTCAAAGATACACAACATATTTTCAAATAATCTTCGATCTAGCTAATATGACCGGTTACTAGCAGGTTAACAAGATTAAAAGTTACACTTTTGGTCCTCAAACTGGAACAAATTCGCGTACTCGGTCCTTTTTTGGTAACGCTCGTTAAAAAATTTAAGAAACTTTTGTTTTTTGTTTTCTGAAATCCTAAAATTTTTTTAAAAAAACTTTTAATTTTTTTTCTTAAATCCTAGATAATTTTTATTATAAATTTTAACTTAAAAAAATTGGATAAATTTTTTTTTACATCTTTTATTTTAATTTGGATAAAACTTTCATATTTATTTTAAAATCTTTAAAATTGTAATTATTTAAAAAAAAATATCCCAATTTTTTACAAAAAATAATAAAAATTTTTATCAGATTTTTAAAAAGTTTTTACATTTTTTTAAGGGTTATGGTACACAAAAGTCACTAAAGTTTCCAAATTTTTTCCTAAGTTACTATAGTTTCATTTTGGTCATCCAGGTTACCCATGTTATCGGGTTTGTTAATTAGGTCTCTATACGTTTAAAAGTACTACGCTCAGGTCATTGAGTGGAGTGGCAACCGGCTACTAGCCCGTCTCATAAGCCACATGGGCAGACATACTTCTCCACCTCATGGCCACGTTGGATTTCCACTTTCCTACCTTTATTTTTATAAGCCGGGTATAAAATCAAATTGTTATACTTGATTTCCCCCAAATCAATTTTAGGGTTTCACAAACCCTTTCTTCCACAAACCCATTTCTTCCACAAACCCTTTCTTCCACAATGAGAGTGCTTTGTGGCTGTGGTGAAGTAGCAAGGTTGCGAACATCATGGACACAGAATAACCCCGCAAGAAGATTTCTTGGTTGCCCCAACTTTTTGGATCCAACAACAAATTGTCACTTTTTTAGATGGGTTGATCCCGCATTACCAAACCGTTGGTATCAAACAAGGATGGTTGAGTTAAATATGAGTGTGATTAATTATCGACAAGAGCTTCTTCAAGTAAACAATCAATTGTCAGGATCTACCTTCTACAATCGGGTGTTGATTGTGTTGCTTGTTAGCATTTTAGTCTTTTATTTTATTTAGGTTAGTTAATCTAGTATGGCAGGTTAGTGATGATAGTTTGGTAAGATGTGGTAGTTGATGGTTCTTTTGGGTAACTGTGGTTTTATAAAAAATGTATGCTGGTTCTTTTGGTAGGTTGGAAAGAAGAGTATGTGGTATTATGTCTTGTAACATGCTTTGTTGTATGATGGTTTGTTAATGCAATGAAATGTGGGTGTTATCCTTAAATCACTCTTGTTTATTCTTGTTTACGTAACCTGTACAACATAAAATGTATACCATAACCTGTATAACATAAACTGGATACCATATAACATAAAATGTATACCATAAACAATATCAACTAGATACCATAAACTGGATACCATTCATTTAAGTTGATCATACATACTCTATGATTACACAAAATAACTGTAAGATGGCAGATGTACAAAATTGCCTAACATTTGGCAAGCCATTCTTAGTCAGTTATACCAAGTAATCAACCATCATCCTAACTCAGTTATACCAAGCATCCTACATTACTTACATAACAAAGTTTTAGCAAATTACTTAATTGGCATATGAACAAAAGTGCCTAACAATTGGCATGCCAATATACATCCATCCTAAAACCTATTCAACATCAATAGCATCATCCGATCCAATCCAGTCCGGTGGTGGTGGCTTGTTGAACAGAAGTTGCTTGATCCTTTCAGATCTTCTAGCATGTGGTGGTGTAACTGGTTCTTCATCAGATGCTCCTGTTTCTTTTGGAGAATGCACAGGTGGTTCTTGGGAGGGCAGTGGTTGTGACTGGGTTAATGGAATCTCAGACTGAGACTGGGCATGGATAATGCGGTCTTCTGGTATAATTCCAACTGGCCATGCATATTTAGGAAGACCCATGCTGTCCTGCTAAGAAATAAACAAAAAGTTACATTAGTATAATGATTGAAGTGTGATTAGTATAATGATTGAGATGTTTACTTACCCCTAACATAGTCTCTCCATCAACTGGATCCCAAGACACACCAAATCCTATAGGGACAATTCCACCAGGATACATGATTCGCGATTTTCTAGACAACTTTATTAGTCAACCACTTGTGAGAGGTCAACTAGGCAAGTCAAACTAGAAAGAGGCAAATGCAATAATCCGAGGTAGTACAGCTTATATTCCGGGTCGTTTATTCCCCAACGAGGTTGTGATATCCGTGATTGAACAAATGTGTTATATAGCTTGGTTGATTAGGAATAGGGTTATGAATGATTTGTCACAATACTAAAGTATGAATAACTCAAAATGAGTTATAGCAACTAATAAGTACGATCAAAACCCTAGAAACGTAAAACGTATTAAACACAAATCGATTATAACTATAGTAGGAATTTGCACGTCTTAGCGACTTAAATGAAAATTAAAGAAAATTAAAAAGTTAAAATCTATTAAATAAACGCTATCACTATTTTTAAAGTGATGAACGTTTAAAACCTAAAACGTACGTTTTAATAAAATTACGTAAACGTACAAAAATAAAAGTGAAAAGTGATCAATATAAACCCCACAAATGTGAAATTTATATTTTTAAGATCCTAAGAATAAACTAAAATTATTAGAAAAAGAAAATTATTTATTTAACTTATATATTATTTATTATTAATTAATTACTATTTAATACTATTTATTAATATACTATTTAATTAGAAAACTAAAATAAGTTTAGAAAAATAAAATTAAAAACTTAGAAAAATCTAAAATATTATAAAACTTATTTTAAAACTAAAAATATATTTATTATACTATTTATCTATTTAATATTTAATTAATAAGTAATTAGACTAAAATTAATTCTAAAAATTACTAGATGACAAAAGAAAAATCTAGAAAATTTATAAAACTACTTTAATATAAAAAGAGATTTAATAAAATAAAAAAATATAGAAGTGCTTATAAATAAGCTAAAAGAAAATTAAATAGATATTTTCTATTAAATAGAAACTATTGCTATAAGTATTTTTGGCTTTTATGGTTTTTATTTTATAAAACTATTAAAATGCTTAAAATAAGAAACTAATACAAAACAACAAACTTGAAACTCGAATAACCTAAACTCGCTTATTACTCTTGACGATTGACTAAGTTTGACCAACCAAAGAAATGAGCTCAAATGAGCTTATGTAGGGTCCACAAGGGTAGATTCTGGTTCCAATGAGTTATTTGGACTTGAATAAGCTTGACTTGATGATATAAGCTCACCGAATAAGCCAAAAGACCACAATAAGCACTTGCTTATTTGGTTCCGAGATGAAAATGGGACAACTTGTGAGGTAATTCCCAATGGGGTCCACAGGTTTCAAGGTCAAACAAAGGGTCAATGGTTCAAGCCTGGTAGGAGGGGGGTTGGAAGAACCAAGATTTAAGGTGTGGGACCCACTGATAAGCTCAGAAAAAGCTTGTGAAGTGAGGGGTCCAACTGCTGATTTCACTCAGTTATACTGAGTGAATGGAATAAGCTAGTAAGCTTGGTAAAAGCTTTAAAATAAGCTTAATAAAGAAAATAAAAAGATAAGTACTATGTATATATTGTATATTCACAAATATGAACAAATGTGTTCATGGATTTGGCTAATAAGCTTGGAATAAACATAAGCACTCCAATGAAAATGAAATCCAAACACCCTAGACAGCAACCAAGATGGCCAAATTGAGCTTATGAAATAAGCTCAATAGAACTTATTGAATCTTTGAACTATAAAGTGGGGCTGGTAAGGATTCCAAATGCCAAAGCTTGA
Organism: Chrysanthemum lavandulifolium; assembly: GCA_022545495.1. NCBI lineage: Eukaryota > Viridiplantae > Streptophyta > Magnoliopsida > Asterales > Asteraceae > Chrysanthemum > Chrysanthemum lavandulifolium. Next base: position 211,932,812 of record CM040246.1, read on the forward strand.
CCAATGGGGACCACTGGGTAGCTTTTGAGGGCTTATGAAGTTGGGTGGTTTATCGAGTTCACCCGCTTAATCGAGTGAATGGACAAGCTTCAAGTCGTATGCGACCCTAGTAAAAGGCTTTGTGATGGAAAATTAAAGCTTGAACTTGATTAATGGACTGCTTAGCTTATTAATGAACCAAAGATCACAAGCCAAAGCTCATTGATAAGCTTTTGATGGGCTTGTAATTTTTGCTTGTTTACACTGTATGACCAGTGTAGTGTTTTATTTTGATAGCACAAGTTAAGCAAGAATAATCAGACCAAATAAGCAATTAAAGGCAAATAAGCACTTATTTCAAGTAACTAGCCACATGGGCATCACAAACAACCAAAATACTCAGGCTAACACTCAATACATAAGCTTGTGCAAGCTTGATAAAGAGAGTGTCAACCGAGTCTGGGGAGTTTGTGAAGAACTACTAAAAGATAAGCACAATTTAAGCACTTCAATCAGCTAGATAAAGATTAATAAAAATAGCAACAAGGAGATTAGCAACAAGACTATATAAACTTACAAGCTCTAGTCCTAAGATCAATTAACAAGCTCACAGTTTAGATCCAAAGTTGATTCAAAAATCGTGCAGGCTGCAAATTTGACTTTTTAAGTTAACACTAAGTTTGACTAAAGTGAGCTTTGATCTAGATTATATGACTGAGTATGTTGTATTAAGCTATACTAAGATGAAAATAAGCTAGAGTATCCAATTATAAGCTAAATTTAAGATTATGGACTAATTATCCTAACAGTTAATTAAACTAGATGGAATTACAAGCTAATTTGACTTTTACTCTAATAAGACCTAGTTATTATGACTGGTTTGAGTTATTGTGACCTAGATAAACATGCAGCAACAAGTATTTAGAACAATAACATGCATTAATCCACAGAAGTAGCTTGATCCAAACAGGCCTTAACAAGGGTGTTTTCTAGATTAGTGTTACAAATCCACAAATTAAACCATGAAACTGATTCCTACACTAGACTATGATGAACTAAGATCAGATAAACACAATTACACAGTAAACAACAACATATAACTATGAATCACTACTAAGCTAATTATGACTGTTAAACTAAAATTATTATCAACTAAGATTTTTAACTAACAACCTACTGATTTAACACTAGATTATCACTAACCAACACCAAATAAGTATAAAACAAGAGAGATTAAGCTAAAATAAGAACTAAAACAGATTATGCCAAAAATCAAGAAAATGCTTACAACTTGAATCAAGGCCAAAATCTGAGAACCAAGAACTGAGTACCACACCTATATGCTCTCCATAGAGCTCTATAACCAAGGCAATCCAAGATAGCACTTGCTCCTTGCTTCTTCACAGATTTCTATTTTTTATATCCTAATTATTTGTTTCTTTTTGGTATTTTCCTTTTTAGTGATCCTTGCTGATTTTGATTATCTAAAAGCTTGCTATGGCTTACTGAGAACCAAGTAGTGTTATTAGAATCCTCTAATTAACAAGTATCAAACAGAATTTAAATGACAACAAATGAAAATGGGACAAAATGGAAATTCAAAAGCGAAAGATAGATTGAAAGCGAGAATACAAAGTTGTTGAATACACTTTTAGCAAAGTTATACAACACTTTAACAATGAACTTAAAGATTACACTAATGTGACAACTAATTTGATTAACTACGATTGATCATAAACTAAGATTAAAATTATGATGATGTTCCTCTTCTTTCTTCCTCTGTATTTATCACCTGTTTTCATCCCACTTGATCAAATATCTTTTCCCACTTCATCTGCACCCTTGAAAGAGTCAAATTCATCAAAACCGTTCAAACTCATTTTGGCGCCAAAACGCTCCACGTGGATATGAGGCAGTTTGAGCACAATTAAAGCTTTTTGTTGTAATGTGGAGGTGTAGGGGATACGTTTGATGAAGTTTAGACCAAGTTGGGTGGTTTTTAGCAATACCGTGGGTAAGGAGTGGTTTTGGGGGGAAATATGGTGTGAAGGGCATTTATTGTGGCGTGTTGAGGTTTTGCAGAGGTGGTGGAGAGTGGATAGGAGTAGGTAATGAGCTGGAGAGGGTGAGGTGGTGTTTACAGGTGGAGTTACAGGTGGTGGTGTGAGGTGGAAGAAGAAGAAAACCGGTCTTGGGTTCGGGTTTTATTTATTTAAAGGGTGGGTTTGGGCTAATTGGTTGGTAGGGTAGTGTTTAGGATTGGGTTGGGTAATAATAATAATAATAGGGTCCGGTTGGTTTGTATGGCTTAAAGCCCAAGGACCAATAATGTAACTTCAATTCTTGAGGATGAGCACGAAATATATCCAAAGTAATCACAAGGACCAATCATGCCAAATATGGTTAGTATAAGGCCATATATGATTTATTTTTCCATTTTAAACCTTAAGGACCTATTATGTAATTTTCTGAAACTTGAAGGGTTAAACTTGTAATTTTCCAAAAGTTTATCATAAGGACCAATATTGCCATTTATAAATAGTATAAGGTTTATTTTGATTATTTCCTTGTTTTAAAACCTTAAGGACTATTTTTGACACTTTTGCAAAGTTGAGGGACCAAAGTTGTAATTTTGTGATTTTAAACTTCAAAGGATTATTTTAACAACTTGTGAATCCCAAGGACCTTTTATGATATTTTTACAAGTTTTGATTAACTGAGGACTAGTTTTGCCAATTTATCAAAGTTCGTGGACCTGAAGCTGTAAATTATGTATGTTTTGCATGTTTTTCATCGCTTTCATCCTTTTGCACTTTAATACCTAAAACACAATTTGGAGATAATTCCAATATTTTGAAGCATATTGGCATGTTTTCGAGATATTTTGTAGCTTAAATGTGAGCGAAATGATGAGTATTTAGACACTCATCAATCCCACACTAAACTATTGCTAGTCCCTAGCAATATTTTATGAAGATTTTAATGGATTTGAAAGAACTCTTTACCAAAAGCCATCACTTCTGGAGTAGCCAAGATGTTTCAGTTCAAGTAAGAACTATGGTCCATCTGATAACCATGTGATTTTGAGCAAATCACCAGCTGTCAACGGTTTTGATTTGTCTTTACCAAAAGCCGTTTGCTTCTGGACTAGCCAACTCTTGATGGAATAGTCAACATCTTGGTGAGTTGATTACCAATTATGGTTTTTCCACTGCCTTTACCACAAGCCATAATCTTGTGGGCTAGCCAACTCTTTCGCTTTTTAGGATATGGCGAGTTGAGGTACCATACAATTTTGGGCAAATTGCAAGCCGTAAACGGATTTGAGTTATCTTTACCAAGAGGCGTTTGCTCCTGGATTAGCCAATCCTTATGTGTGTTAGACATGGTGGACTGATTACCATTTATTGCGTTCTAAGTGAGAAAAATTTTTAAAATTTTGGCTAAAATGGGGTTCTGATGGAATATGTGTTTGAATTCTCGAGAGAATCCCCCACACTTAGAACTCGAATATTGCCCTCAATATTCAAAGCACCGGTGTTAAACCGAACTTAGAACGAAAAGGAAAATATTACTTAGCCTTTATTTAAGATGTATATACATACATATATATATATATATATATTTTTTTTTTTTACAACATGTGGGCATCTCCCCACATTAGGGTGTTACACAGTGAAAACCCATGTTTGTGCTAATGTTTTGATTCCCGAGTCGATGAGTGGACTCGACCCGTTTTTTATTTATTTCCTCCCAAACTGTCAGGTTTATCACGCAAGCTAACTGCTTGTGAACGGTTAACTGTAACAAAGGATTCCTGAACAGGTTGAAAGAAAAAGCATTTGAAAATCCACAGGGAAGTATCCGGATCTAAACCAATGTTATATGGAATATCCGTGGTCAAAGGTAACATCTTCACCCCGAATGAATGAAGAGAAGGAGAAATCACCGGGTAGGTGAAGGGTAGTAGGGAGATCGAGCAAAGAGTAATCACAAGAACTTCCTCCTCAAGAATTTGAAATTTAAGTGAAGGAGGAGAGGTCTTATGCTTGATCTCAGAATTTTATCGCTTGGTTCAACTGATTTGGATTCCTCTTTATGAAGTTGCTTGGTTGTGAGAGTGGAATAATTGTGCAGGTATAACAATTGTTCAAGAAGAAGAATAACATCTTCCTCTTGATCACTCTCGGTATCATCAATACCGAGGAAGAAATGTATCCAGTTGAGATAATCATCAATCTCATCCATAATAGAATCACTTTCCTCATCTAAAGTTAAGGAAGTGGAAGAGTCGGAAATGATGGAATGAGACAATGGGTGGGATCACCACTCACCAAATCATGAACATAACCAAGATTTTCTTGAGAGTACTCCTGTAAGGTAACATCAATGACATCGATTCGGTTAACCGATGCAGAGTTATAATTGGAGGAGTACTTCAAAGTTTGATCATGGTTAAAGGTAATAGCCTCATTACCTACACGCAATGTAATCTGACGCTTAAATACATCTATAAGAGCGTGGCCCGTTCTAGGAATCCTCGTCCAAGAATGATAGGAACCCTAGGATCGCGATCGAATTCGACAACCACAAAGTCGGTGGAAAATGGAACTTCCTACTTTCACATCGCCCTCGGCAATACCGAGGGCATAGATATTGAACGATCTGCAAGCTCAAGAGTCATGCGGTGGGGTAAGTTTAGGAGAGAAAGTTTCTTCCATATCGAATTAGGCATCGGGTTGATCTTGGCGCCCAGATCGCCAAGGCGTTGATGCAACCATTCCCGAAATTCACAAGGTAAGATAAATTTACCAGATCTCCAAGCTTCTGAAGCTTCTTTAAGATAATCGCAGAGCGATTCTCATTTAGAAGTTTTGCCAATTCAACCGCTTTTTCCTTGTTGTTTAACAATTGCTTGATTGTTGATGCGAACTTGGGCATCAAGATGACAAAGATCCATAAGACTTATGTCAAATTGCAAATCTTTAAAGATTTGCAATAGTTTGTCCGTTGATAATTAGACCTCTCGCGGTATTCTTGCTCATTTAAGCGTGAAGGGTAAGGAATGGTTGGCTTAAAAGGTTTGGATTTAGGGACGAGGCTCGGGAGTTTCATCGGTCTCAAAGACAACTCCTTGTTTCGTTTTCTTCGAGAGGACAACTTGCGGTTGGACGTGTGCGGTACTTGGGCTTGGAATTTGCACCGGTCCTTGGCAACCTCGGGCTCTTTTTCCACATCGTATAACGGTGGAGGAATAGGAGTAGAGGTCCCAAAGCAGCACCACTACAGTGGTGATAGCTTTGATGATGTTGGAATCCTCCTCATCATCACTATCATCAAGAACACTCTTTCGGGAAGCATTAAGCATATGAGAATAAGTCATAGCTGCCTTTGGTCATAAAGATTGTTTGACAAACTTTTAACCTTGAATCGTGAAAGAGTGGGATCTATCTTTGATGATGTAGGAGTAATTGGGGTAGAATTTGGGACAACCGTGGTTGCTCCAACTTGAGTCAGATCACCACGGTAGTGTGACTTTGAGTTCACCCCAGGATTCATAATATTACTCGGGAGACTTCCCGAGGTGGAAGGTGGAGCGAGTTGTTTCACCAAATCGATATCATACTTTTAAGATCATTCTTGACTCATTATTGTTCTTTGCAATTGAAGAATCAAATTCATTCTTCAAATTGAGATTTGGTTTTGAACACTCTCATTTTAGCATCGATTAGCTTTGATGTGGTTAGCTAGTTCAAGATTGAGATTCTTGGAACGATACCATTTGATTATTAGAGCTGAATACCCTTGATTAGAATTTGAATTTCCCTATGGGTAGGTATTGAACAGAACAATCGATTGTTTTGAGTACGATATTGATTTTGGTTATTATGCCTCTTGGTGATTAGGATTAGACCTATTTGAATTGTTGGGTTGATATGATCCCGATGGTCCTCTTGGTTATTAGCACGGTAATTTGTTTCACTTGAGGATGGTATTGGTTACCTCCTTGATTGAAATTACCGGCTAGAGCATCAACTTCAAATGCATTTCCATCGGTGGCAGTACAGTTGTAGTATGCATGAGGACCACCACAAGTGACACATGGTTCAATCTTTTTGACTTCAGCACGTGTAGATGGCTCTTTCTTTTGGTTAAGAGTCAAATTTTTAAGAGCATCCATGAGTTGAGCAAACCGAGTATTGTCAACAGTTTGAGTCATGGGAGATGAAGTAGAAGGTGAATCACTTGCTTTGGGAGGCAACTGGTTTGTTTTGAGGTACGGACCTCGACTTTGTTCTCTATAATGGCTAAAGCATCCTTTGTTGTTCGATTAAAAATTACCTCCGCTGGAGGAATTAAGAGAATCTTGATCACTTGTCTTATGCCATTATAGAAAGTATCGAATATATCAACTCAAGTAAATCCATGATGAGGGCGATTCGTAGCATTTCCTTAAACGATCCCATGATTCATCGAATGTTTCATCAAAATGTTGTGTGAATTTCATGATTTCATTCCGAGATTCGTGGTTTTGAAGGAGGATAGAATTTATGCACAAACTTGTACTAAATCCTCCCATGTTTCAATCGACTTAGGGGTTGTTTATCAAGCCGATCTGGCGGGCCCATCGAGAGAAAACGGAAAAGAAGAAGTTTGATTGCATCCTCGGGGACGTTTTACATTTCAAGGTGGATGTGATTTTATTGAACCACCGAATGTGATAGTGAGGATCGTCTCTATCAAAACCATAAAATTGACGCTACCGTTACTAGGTTTATTAACCTGCTTTAAGCTCAAAGTTCTCACCACGATGCATTTGGAACAACAATGGCATCTCCGCACCCATCGGTGGGTGCTCGGAGAAGTTCTTTCATCGTTTGTTCTTACGCCATTTTGACAGAATTTTGGCTCGAAGACGTAGCTCGCACGATCGATGGAGCGAACGTCTCGACTTCTTCGAGGTATGGCTACAAGCTCGCGAAGAGGACTTGATGACTTGAAGAACGAGTGCGCATGCACTAAGACGCGCCTAAGGATCCTTGAAGAAAAGGAAACTCAGAAGGGGTGCGAAGAGTATTTTTGTGATTATTTATCTTTTATATATAGAAAGAAAAAGAAAATATTTTTGTTTTTTATATTGTTTAAGGAAGATTAAAATATGATAATATATATAAAAGGATAGATAATCACCAACAAAATTGTTCAACGAGATGACCTCCCTGGGTGGCGCCAAAAATTGATTCGCGATTTTCTAGACAACTTTATTAGTCAACCACTTGTGAGAGGTCAACTAGGCAAGTCAAACTAGAAAGAGGCAAATGCAATAATCCGAGGTAGTACAGTTATATTCCCGGGTCGTTTATTCCCCAACGAGGTTGTGATATCCTGTGATTGAACAAATGTGTTATATAGCTTGGTTGATTAGGAATAGGGTTATGAATGATTTGTCACAATACTAAAAGTATGAATAACTCAAAATGAGTTATATCAACTAATAAGTACGATCAAAACCCTAGAAACGTAAAACGTATTAAACACAAATCGATTATAACTATAGTAGGAATTTGCACGTCTTAGCGACTTAAATGCAAATTAAAGAAAATTAAAAAGTTAAAATCTATTAAATAAACGCTATCACTATTTTTAAAGTGATGAACGTTTAAAACCTAAAACGTACGTTTTAATAAAATTACGTAAACGTACAAAAATAAAAGTGAAAAGTGATCAATATAAACCCACAAATGTGAAATTTATATTTTAAGATCCTAAGAATAAACTAAAATTATTAGAAAAAGAAAATTATTTATTTAACTTATATATTATTTATTATTAATTAATTACTATTTAATACTATTTATTAATATACTATTTAATTAGAAAACTAAAATAAGTTTAGAAAAATAAAATTAAAACTTAGAAAAATCTAAAATATTATAAAACTTATTTTAAAACTAAAAATATATTTATTATACTATTTATCTATTTAATATTTAATTAATAAGTAATTAGACTAAAATTAATTCTAAAATTACTAGATGACAAAAGAAAAATCTAGAAAATTTATAAAACTACTTTAATATAAAATAGATTTAATAAAAAAAAAAATACAGAAGTGCTTATAAATAAGCTAAAAGAAAATTAAATAGATATTTTCTATTAAATAGAAACTATTACTATAAGTATTTTTGGCTTTTTATGGTTTTATTTTATAAAACTATTAAAATGCTTAAAATAAGAAACTAATACAAAAACAACAAACTTGGAAACTCAGAATAAGCACTGAAACTGCTTATTACTCTTGACAGTTGACTAAGTTTGACCAACCAAAGAAATGAGCTCAAATGAGCTTATGTGGGGTCCACAAGGGTAGATTCTGGTTCCAATGAGTTATTTGGACTTGAATAAGCTTGACTTGATGATATAAGCTCACTGAATAAGCCAAAAGACCACAATAAGCACTTGCTTATTTGGTTCCTGAGACAGAAAATGGGACAACTTTGTGAGGTAATTCCCAATGGGGTCCACAGGTTTCAAGGTCAAACAAAGTGTCAATGGTTCAAGCCTGGTAGGAGGGGGGTTGGAAGAACCAAGATTTAGGGTGTGGGACCCACTGATGAGCTCAGAAAAAGCTTGTGAAGTGAGGGGTCCAAACTGATTTCACTCAGTTATCTGAGTGAATGAAATAAGCTAGTAAGCTTGGTAAAAGCTTTAAAATAAGCTTTAATAAAGAAAATAAAAAGATAAGTACTATGTATATATTGTATATTCACAAATATGAACAAGTGTGTTCACTGGATTTGGCTAATAAGCTTGGAATAAGCTTATAAGCACTTCCAATGAAAATGAAATCCAAACACCCTAGACAGGCAACCAAGATGGCCAAATTGAGCTTATGAAATAAGCTCAATAGAACTTATTGAATCTTTGAACTATAAAGTGGGGTGGTAAGGATTCCAAAATGCCAAAGCTTGACCAATGGGGACCCTTGGGTAGCTTTTGAGGGCTTATGAAGTTGGGTGGTTTCTTGAGTTCACTCGATTAAGCGAGTGAATGGACAAGCTTCAAGTCGTATGCTGACCCTAGTAAAAGGCTTTGTGATGGAAAATTAAATCTTGAACTTGATTAATGGACTGCTTAGCTTATTAATGAACCAAAGATCACAAGCCAAAGCTCATTGATAAGCTTTTGATGGGCTTGTAATTTTGCTTGTTTACACTGTATGACCAGTGTAGTGTTTTATTTTGATAGCACAAGTTAAGCAAGAATAATCAGACCAAATAAGCAATTAAAGGCAAATAAGCACTTATTTCAAGTAACTAGCCACATGGGCATCACAAACAACCAAAATACTCAGGCTAACACTCAATACATAAGCTTGTGCAAGCTTGATAAAGAGAGTGTCAAATCTGAGTACAGGGGAGTTTTGTGAAGAACTACTAAAAGATAAGCACAATTTAAGCACTTCAATCAGCTAGATAAAGATTAATAAAAATAGCAACAAGGAGATTAGCAACAAGACTATATAAACTTACAAGCTCTAGTCCTAAGATCAATTAACAAGCTCATGTTTAGATCCAAAGTTGATTCAAAAATCGTGCGGTACGCAAATTTGACTTTTAAGTTAACACTAAGTTTGACTAAAGTGAGCTTTGATCTAGATTATATATTGAGTATGTTGTATTAAGCTATACTAAGATGAAAATAAGCTAGAGTATCCAATTATAAGCTAAATTTAAGATTATGGACTAATTATCCTAACGATTAATTAAACTAGATGGAATTACAAGCTAATTTGACTTTTACTCTAATAAGACCTAGTTATTATGTGGTTTGAGTTATTGTGACCTAGATAAACATGCAAAGCAACAAGTATTTAGAACAATAACATGCATTAATCCTGTAAGTAGCTTGATCCAAACAGGCCTTAACAAGGGTGTTTTCTAGATTAGTGTTACAAATCCACAAATTAAACCATGAAACCGATTCCTACACTAGACTATGATGAACTAAGATCGATAAACACAATTACGAAGAACAACAACATATAACTATGAATCACTACTAAGCTAATTATGATTTGTTAAACTAAAATTATTATCAACTAAGATTTTTAACTAACAACCTCTTGATTTAACACTAGATTATCACTAACCAACACCAAATAAGTATAAAACAAGAGATTAAGCTAAAATAAGAACTAAAGCAGATTATGCCAAAATCAAGAAAATGCTTACAACTTGAATCAAGGCCAAAATCGAGAACCAAGAACTCGAGTACCACACCTATATGCTCTCCATAGAGCTCTATAACCAAGGCAATCCAAGATAGCACTTGCTCGCTTTCTTCATGATTTCTATTTTTATATCCTAATTATTTGTTTCTTTTGGTATTTTCCTTTTAGTGATCCTTGCTGATTTTGATTATCTAAAAGCTTGCTATGGCTTACTGAGAACCAAGTAGTGTTATTAGAATCCTCTAATTAACAAGTATCAAACAGAATTTAAATGACAACAAATGAAAATGGGACAAAATGGAAATTCTGAAAACTGAAAGATAGATTGAAACTGAGAATACAAAGTTGTTGAATACACTTTTAGCAAAGTTATACAACACTTTAACAACAGAACTTAAAGATTACACTAATGTGACAACTAATTTGATTAACTACGATTGATCATAAACTAAGATTAAAATTATGATGATGTTCCTCTTCTTTCTTCCTCTGTATTTATCACTGTTTTCATCCCACTTGATCAAATATCTTTCCCACTTCATACGCACCCTTGAAAGAGTCAAATTCATCAAAACCGTTCAAACTCATTTTGGCGCCAAAAGCGCCCACGTGGATATGAGGCGGTTTGAGCACAATTAAAGCTTTTGTTGTAATGTGGAGTGTAGGGATACGTTTGATGAAGTTTAGACCAAGTTAGGTGGTTTTAGCAATCTGTGGGTAAGGAGTGGTTTTGGGGAAATATGGTGTGAAGGGCATTTATTGTGGCGTGTTGAGGTTTTGCGAGGTGGTGGAGAGTGGATAGGAGTAGGTAATGAGTGGAGAAGGTGAGTGGTGTTTGGTGGAGTTACAGGTGGTGGTGTGGTGGAAGAAGAAGAAGAAAACCGGGTACTGGGTTCGGGTTTTATTTATTTAAAAGGGGTGGGTTTTGGGCTAATTGGTTGGGCCGGGTAGTGTTTAGGATTGGGTTGGGTAATAATAATAATAATAGGGTCCGGTTGGTTTGTATGGCTTAAAAGCCCAAGGACCAATAATGTAACTTCTGAATTCTTGAGGGACTGAGCCTGAAATATATCCAAAGTAATCACAAGGACCAATCATGCCAAATATGGTTAGTACAAGGGCCATATATGATTTATTTTTCCATTTTTAAACCTTAAGGACCTATTATGTAATTTTCTGAAACTTGAAGGGTTAAACTTGTAATTTTCCAAAAGTTTATCATAAGGACCAATATTGCCATTTATAAATAGTATAAGGTTTATTTTGATTATTTCCTTGTTTTAAAACCTTAAGGACTATTTTTGACACTTTTGCAAAGTTGAGGGACCAAAGTTGTAATTTTGTGATTTTAAACTTCAAAGGATTATTTTAACAACATGAATCCCAAGGACCTTTATGATATTTTACAAGTTTTGATTAACGTGGACTAGTTTTGCCAATTTATCAAAGTTCGTGGGAAAACCATAAATTATGTATGTTTTGCATGTTTTTCATCGTTTTCATCCTTTTGCACTTTAATACCTAAAACACAATTTGGAGATAATTCCAATATTTTGAAGCATATTGGCATGTTTTCAGATATTTTTGTAGCTTAAATGTGAACGAAATGATGAGTATTTAGACACTCATCAATACATTCTTGCTCTTGATCCATCACCTCTTCCTCTACTTCTAACAACCTTGCCATTGATGGTCCTAAGTTTGCTAGGGCTGCTTATACTCTCATAGTATGGTTCTTTTCCCTTATAACTGACACCACCACCTCTCATCCTTACACCACCACCTCTCATCCTAACACCACCTCCTCTCATCCTCAAATCAGCATTTAGGGGTGACTTTTCTGGTGCAACCATCTCAAAACTAGGAGGTGGTGTTGATGGTGTTGAACTCACAGACCTTTTACCACTTTTAAAAGGCACTTTACCACCTCTAGTAGACACTTTACCACCTCTAGCAAACACTTTACCATTTCTAGGGGGTGTAGCCAAGTCTTGTGTAGTCTCATTAGGGGGTGTAGCCAACTCTTGTGTATTCACAGTAGGAGCATTGTCAATGTCATGTGAGGTCTCACTAGCAGACCCTTTCCCACCCCTAGCAGACCCTTTCCCACCCCTTGCAGACCCTTTCCCACCACTAGCAGACCCTTCCCCATAGCTAACAGGCTTAGTTGGACAAGACCTTTGATTGTGTCCAGTTTGGTAACAAAGCTTGCAGTGGTTGAGTTGTCCCTTCCTGCTAATCCTAGTCCTATTTTTCCCATCATCTTTTGCAGGATCTCTTTTTCTCATGTGTGGTGGTCTTCCAGGCATCCTTCTTTTAATAAGAGGCAATGGCTTTTGATAATTAGTAGATGGCCATTGATCCATACCATTCATCCCCTCAATGTAATGGTTATATGCTGACACAAACACATCTTTCCTATACCATCTTGACACATACTTTCGGGTTCTAAGTGTAAGAAGTAGAGGCGGATATACCATGTTCGCAAGGAATACCGATAATTGCCAAGCCCTAAAACTACAAGTCCTTAATCTAACATCAACCTTAAACCCTTCATATCCATTTCTAACTTCAAATCTACTCTCACCATCGGCTATGACTTTCCAAGATCTACAAGTATTTAAAGCAGATAATTATTACAAGTATTTAAAGCGAGATAATAATTATTATAAGTATATAGAAAGAAAGATATCAGTATATAAGTAAGGATTTACCTATGTAGATCCTTCAACACTTCAAGCTTTTTCACGATGTTAGGACATATATCATCATCCACTTTTCATGCTTTTCCCTCATCTTTTGCAATCTTTCCATACATAAAACCCTCGATGTCTTCAAGCATGTTTATGATTGGTTTCTTCTTGAATCTACTATAAGTGCATTGAAACACTCTGATATCCCATTCTCTACAAAGATCACAATCCTTATCAGCCTTGAAAAAGGCTCTACTCCAACTTCGGGATGCCCGTCCATCAAGTGTTTGTGGGCATCCTTGTTGATGCTTTGTATTTCTCTCATGATCTTCTCAAATTTTGTGGGATATGTTGCCTTTCTGCTTCCAAAGAGATTCCTATATTGCACCCAGTGTATTTCTTTACGAAGTTAGCGTAGATGTGTCGTCGCACACGCCTATGCTCGACCAAAGGCATAACTTCTTTGCGGCTTCAACAATACCCTTGAAAACATAAAATTGACAAATATAGTTACTACACAAGATATTCATCAAAGATCGCAGAAATGAAAGTAAAATGATAGTACCTTATGTTGATCAGAGATGATAGTTAATCCTTCACCAGCTACTATTCCCAAGTCATTCAACAAACATTGCATGAACCAGTCCAATTATCCTTATTCTCAACACTAACCACGGCCCATGCAATTGGATAAATTTGATTATTCCATATCTTCCCTCACGACAATAGCCCTTTGCATATGGTTTTGAAAGCAACCATCAATACCTATGACCTCCTACATCCTTCCAACCAACCATCCTTTAACCCCTTAAAGCATACATAAAACCCATCAAATAGTTCTTACCATCGGGCATTGCATCAACACTCATCAAACAAGTAGAACTCGGATTAGAATATAATATCTCCTAGCATATGACCATAACATTCCATAATGATCCTCTAAACAAGTCTCATACTGGCTTAAAGCTTTCTGCTTTCCCCTTCTAGCTTGACTGACAGTGACCTTGCATTTATATTTCTTTAGAATCATTTCAATTAAGTCCTTTACTTTGATACAAGGATTGACCATTATCTTTTTTGCATAGTTTCTAGCAATCCAATTACTAGTGATTAATGTCCCATATTCATAAGTCCTAGAACATGCATGCTCATCATTCAATGTCTTTATTTGAAAAGTCTTCTCATTTTGCATCCAAGATGCCCACAATCTGAATGTACACTTCCTATCCTTATCATCTCTACAACATTTAGCCAGAAGTCTCCTAGGGTTATTGACTTGGTAATATAACTTATAACCATTGGCTAAAGCATAGTAAGTCAATGCTCTTTTAAATTGATCTGGTGACTCATACTTTTCACCTAACTGAGGTCTAACTAACTTCCATTTGATAGTAGGATCATGTACTGGCCAGTGATCACCTAACTTATCCTTATCTTCTGGACTATCACAACTAGCAGCTACCTCATCTTCCTCAGCATATGCATCCCTAGGTAACCCACTGTATAACCTACTCAGAAAGTTAGCATCAAACATTTTTTTACTTTTTGCTTTAGGTGCAGGGTCTGCTTTGTTAGTCCTAACATCATAAACTTCCTCTTCACCATCAGATAAATGATCCACTGATGCAGTGTCACTCTCATCGAGCTATCATACTCAAATACATTATAATCACCTCTAAATCACATTACTATCATCATTTTGAACCTTTTTTGCATGGTGTTGTTGACTAGGGAAGTGGCATCATGTAAATCAAATGCAGTGAGATATATATATATATATATATATATATATATATATATATATATATATATATATATATATATATATATATATATATATATATATATATATATATATATATATATAAGACATTATCATGTTGTGCACCTAATTCAACACATTGAGCTAAGTCACTATCATTTTTAAGGTTTTCAAACCTAACTCTAAGTCTAAACCAGAACAACATAAAATATCATTTGATGTCACTAGAGCATTCACTTACTAACAGTTTGACTAAACCAACAAACCCCAATTCAAGCAGGTTAACATTTGGTATTTCAGACAACATTTCATACTCATAAGAAAATGGATCCCTTACAAAAACACCTCCACGATGAAATTTTATTAGGAAACTTGAAGATGATGAGGAACATGCCATCTGAAACAACAACAATTCATTAAAAATTGTTAATTTCAAAAAACCCTAAATTGTTAGACGAAACCCTAAATTTTTAAACCTTAATCAAACTTAAAGAACATGTTAAAATGAATAATTAGGGATTGAAATTTACCTTGTTAGGGGGATGACATCCCTAAAATGAAGTTAATATAATAACCCACTTTGTATTTTTAATTGTAAAATATTACTAAGTTTTTCACGTAGGATTGTAACCGGTAATCATAAGTAGTATACAACGTGGTAACCTAAAGAACCGGTCACTATAACATGGGTAACCTGGATGACCAAAATGAAACTATAGTAACTTAGGACAAATTTTTTGAAAACTTTAGTGACTTTTGTATACCATAACTCTTTTTTTAAAAACTGTTACATTTATGGATTTATAATTAAAAAAATACAATTTTCGAGATATTTAAAAGAATATTAAAATTTTATCGAGACCAAAAGAATGTACAAAAAATTTATGCAATTTAAAAAAATTAAAAAATTATCTAGATTTTTAAAAAAAAAAAAAAAAAAAAAATCTAAAGTTAAAAAAAAAAAAAAAAAAAAAAAAAAAAATTAACGAACATTACAAAAAAGATTAAATTTATGAATTTGTTTCGATTTAGGACCAAAGGGTAACTTTTAATCTGTTGTAACCTATTAACCCGCTATAACCTAGGTCATATTACCAGATCGAAAATTATTTGAAAATATGTCATGATCTTCGACAATTTATAAAAGATATCACGTATACGTGTTTAATTGGAAAAATATGTTGCGTATCTTTTTTCACCCTTTTTAGAACATGTAAGGTCTTCATGATGTGTCAAACTGTCAATGTAATAGAACTTTAAGATGCATGATAGACAATAATAATTAAATAGATGTAATTTATGATTATAACCTGGGTCTTAGTTCTAGTACAGTTGATAACAGATCCTTGACAACAAGTGCACATGATAAGTTACTAAAGCTATAATTTGACATGACTTCGTTCATGCATTAACTTTTAACTTACGGTCCTCCCATCCAGCATTGACATCCTGTTGGAGAGGTTTGGTTTTCTTAAACGATGGGCGTTCAAAGAGCAACTGCAAAAAAAAACATCAAAGAAAGCTCAAGTCTTGAACACACAAATTTATATGACAAAGGACATATTATTTTACACCATGCTGATCTTTAATGACAAGCAGAAATTTGAGACCCTTGAATACCTATTTCATATGTTTTTATCTCATGAGCCAATTTCTTTATATCAGTAGTGGGCGGTTACACTCCTTTGCCTCGTGGCCAATCCATTGATTTCATAGTAAGATATAGTGTTGCTTCATTTTTAACAAAATTTCCTAGTATTCACCAATTCTATCACTACAAGCTTTAGAGTAAAGATAAGGGTAAAAGTCAAAAATGATAAACATACTTTCTCAAATGTACCAATATGATAAACATAGTCATTTATGTATCAATATGATAAACCAAGGACCAAATATGTGCAATAATGGGTAATTTCTTCACACATTCATTTATCATATTTGCATCGTTAGTCCTTTATACTAACGGCCGTTAGTAAATAACTTAAAACTTGGTTTTCTTACGTTTTCGTCCGATTTTTTACGTTTTAGTCCCATTTTTTACGTCGTCGTCCGTTTTTTTACGTTTTCGTCAGTTTTTTTTTGTTTTCGTCCGATTTTTTACGTTTTCGTCCGATTTTTACGTTTTCGTCCGATTTTTACGTTTTCCGCCTTTTACGTTTTCTTCCGCTTTTTACGCTTTTTTCTGCTTTTTACGTTTTACCGCTTTTTAAGTTTTCGTCTATTTTTACATTTTCGTCCGATTTTTACGTTATCGTCTGTTTTTTTACGCCGTTTGCTTTTTACGTTTCGTCCGATTTTACGTTTTCGTTCTGCTTTTTACGCCGTCCGATTTTTACGTTTTATTCGCTTTTACGTTTTCGCGGTTTTTACATTTTCTGCTTTTTACGTTTCATTCGCTTTTTTACGTTTTGTCCGATTTTACGTTTCGCATGTTTTTACGCCAGATATGTTTTTACGCCGTCCGATTTTTACGTTTTAAATGCATTTTTACGTTTTAATCCGATTTTTACGTTTTCGTCCGATTTTTACGTTTTCGTCGATTTTTACGTTTTCGTCGGTTTTTTTACGTCAGATTTTTCGTTTCGTCCGATTTTTACGTTTTATCCGATTTTTTACGTTTTTCCGTCATTTTTACATTTTAAATCCAGAGTTTTTACGCCGCATTTTTAATGTTTTCGTCCGATTTTTACGCCGTACCTTTTACGTTTTCGTCGATTTTACGCGTTTGTTTTACGTTTTCGTTAGATTTTTACGTTTTAAATGCATTTTGACGTTGTCATGATTTTTACGCCAGATGCGATTTTTACGTTTCGTCATTTTTCGTTTTGTCCGATTTTTACGTTTAACCGATTTTTACGTTTTAAATCATTTTTTAAGTTTTCGTCATTTTTTTACATTTGCGTCGATTTTTACGTTATCGTTCGATTTTTCGTTTTAAATGCCGCGTTTCGTCGGTTTTTACGTTTTCGACTTTTTACGTTTTCGTCCGATTTTATCGTTTTAAATGCTTAGCGTTTCGTTTGTTTTTACGTTTGCTCGACTTTTTACGTTTTGATACGATTTTATCGTTTTGTTGGGACGAAACGTAAAACGGACGAAACGTAAAACGGCCGAAACGTAAAACAAAACAAAACGAAAAATGGACTAAAACGTAAAAATGGACTAAAACGTAAAAATCGGTTAAAACGTAAAAATCGATTTAAAAGGAAAAATCGACGAAAACAAAAAAACTCGATTTAAAACGTAAAAATCGACGAAACGAAAAATCGACAAAACGTAAAAACCGACAAAACGAAAGAAACCGACGAAACGTAAAAAAGCAAGAAAACGAAAATGGGACGAAAACGTAAAAGCGGACGAAAACGAAAAAGACAGAGGAAAACGAAAATGTATAAAACGTAAAAACCGACGAAACGTAAAAGAATGCATTTAAAACGAAAAACGGACAACACGTAAAAATGTATTTAAAACGTAAAAATCTGACGAAAACGTAAAAAATGTATTTAAAACGTTAAAATCGGACAAAACGTAAAAATGCATTTAAAACGTAAAAACATACGAAACGTAAAAACGGACGTAAAACGTAAAAAGCAGACGAAAACGAAAAAGCTTGATTTAAAACGTAAAAAATCGGACGAAAACAACATAATCGGACGAAAAGTAAAAACCGACGAAAACGTAAAAACGGACGACGACGTAAAAATCGGACTAAAACGTAATAAATCGGACGAAACGTAAGAAAACCAAGTTTTAAGTTATTTACTAACTAATCGTTAAGATAAAGGACTAACGATGCAAATATGATAAATGAGGTGTGAAGAATTACCTATTATCGCACATATTCGATCGTTGGTTTATCATATCGATAAATAAACGGTATGTTTATTATTTTTGACTTTTACCCTAAAGATAAACATGTAAAAACATCATTACTTTAGATTTATGTGAATATATGAATGAAGGTTTCACCAATTAGCCAATTACAAGTTTACAACAGCATATGATTGCACCAATTAGGTACGCAAAAGGTGTTCAAGTGTTTTTGATCAACGGTGGAATAGTTGTACACGTGGGAGACTAACAATTATCAAGAAAAGATTAAGAATTGAAAAAAGAAATTGGCGTACCTTGGTGTACTTGGACACTTCAGTTAATTCTTCGAGAATATTCCACTTTTTAAAATGTTTACATGCCTTCACAAGGTGGTACAACTTTGGTGCCAAGCTCAAATCAAGGGTTGTGACATCTCCTCCATTAAGATAAGGCCCCTTAAATATTATAACGTACAAATTAGTCATCATTTACATACGCGTGTGCGCGCACACACATACATATATATACATATATGTAAAAGGGTATCTCAGAAAAAAACATACATTTTCTAAGAGGTGTTCTTCCAATGTCTTCAACTCAGCAAGTAGAGCATGCTGAGTACAATCATTCTCTTCCTTTAAGAATGCCAAAAGCTTTTGGGGAATCCTTAACCCCCTACAATTTCATGTCACAACAGAAAATGAAGAGGTCATGTGATATGGTATAATCAAAAACGACAATCAACAGCAACAAGAAATGGTATTTGAAAAAACACAAGACAGCTACATAAGTTTTGTGGCAGTATTCCTTAAGCATAATTTATTTGACCCCCTGAAACCGCATTTAATTTGAATACACCTAAGTTCAACGTAAAAGATAATCATCCTTGACTTGTAAACAATAATTAGCATTCACTTTCAGAATTGTGATGCCAAAAATATGACTTCAAATAATGCTTTTATAGCAACTTGCTACGTTTATATAGCAAAGTTGAGGGTGTTCGGGATTGCTAATCTAAACTGCGTTTCTGCAATTAAATAAGCGTTTCTGCAATTAAATAAGAAATTGGTTATTTAAAATGGCGTATTGCTACAGTTCAATGAAGAATCTCAAACACCCGCAATTGCAAACTCTATCACTACATTATAAAGGGGTCTTTGTATATGGCTATATATGGAAAAAGTAACAGTAGCTTTTAAAAAAACGATTGGTAACACAGTTGTTGTATGTATATATGGTACATATAAAGGCACACAAGGGGTGAAAATAACATACAGATAGGCACAATGAGGTGGAGTTACTAGAGGGGTTCCGGATGGTTCGATTCAATCATCTCCACAATAACATCGAATTGGAAACCCATTGTCCACCATCAAAGCTAATCAAAGGCAGAACCCATCCCCATCCGGGTTCGCTTGAGCAAACCTATAAAAGACAAACAACCACTCAACCTTCAGACTCAGATAAAAATCAATCCTTTATACAAAAAACTCAGAAAGTTATATAAAAATTATCACCATTCAGGCTTGTTGTCCAAATCTATAGGATGAGTTACGTAGCAAAGGTTCTTTTCCTCAAGAGTTAAAAGTACCCTTTGGCAAAAGGGACCTAAAAATGCAAGGAAAAAAATGTTAAAAGATTGATAAAAACAAAAATCCTTAAGAAATAATAATAATAACAATTACGACTGTGTTAGCATCTTTGTCACGACTAGGAGGAGCTTTCACTGATCCGAATTGAAATTTCCTTGTTCGTAGAAGGTGGCGGTGAACCGCCTCCTCCAAAGACATGTGGGTTGATGATTTTAGATCCGATAGAAGAAGTTTACTACAGGATATATGTAAAGAAAAAGTCAGAGAGTCCAATTAAGCAAAGAGATTATAATTAAACTCGGATAGGCTCGAGGATGAAGATTCAGTGGAACATGGCAAACGTTGCGTTGCCCTTCATCTCATTTTCATTTTGAATAAAAGTCTTTGAAAAATTCCTCTTATCCTTGTACGGGTCACCAAAGTCGATGACATCACAACGCAGATTGATCATCCTCTTCATTCGCTTGCTAACGCTTCCCCATCCAATGACAATATACTGGATGAAAGCCACACACACACACGGAGATATAAAATTATGATTGAAAAGTTGCATTAATATGGCAGAGCATATATACATACCTCCAAGAAAAAGACAATCCTTCTTGGCATAGTCGTGTTAAAGCAACTTAACGAATGAAAATAACCTCGAGACCCCTCGATAGCCGCAAATATCCGCCAATTGTTGCGCTCGCAATAAACATGATCAAGATTATAATTGTTAAAATTTGGGGTAATAATCAGGCAAACATGTCACTTTATCAATTGCTAATGGCTTTCAAGCTATGTTCTTTGCAAGCGTATTCGATGGGGTTTAACATGGACAAAGCATAAGTGGTTTATAGTTCCAAGATTATCATTTCTCTCAAGCCTCTTTTGTTCCCTACCAAGTTCATTTTATCGATTCTCTCAAGTTCATTATTATAGCCGTTAGAGGGTCTTAGTGTAACTTAATCCCTATTTATTTAGTCCTTTATTCTAGGGTTAGAGACACTTGTGTGTGCGGTCATTTCACACATTCTTCTTTTCTCTTTGATCATTTCACCGATCTTGTCTTTTCTTTGTATACATATGATTATTGTCTCATTGACATTAATCTAATCTTGTAACATTTGGATACTATTGTAAGCTTAATCTAAGCCTACTATTGTGGCTTAGGTTTGAATAAAGGTTCTATTGTTCATCTTGTGTTGCCTATACTTTCGTACATGGTATCGTAGCTTGTGCTCTTTGATTCTCTTCGGCAACATATTGGTGGTTTGGGGTTATTACTCTTGGCGTAATCATTGGTTATCTTCTACTTACAATTATTCCTAGACTAAGTGAATCTAGGGTAATTGTGATTTGTTCTTCCATTGCATATCTCTCTGTAAGTCTAAGTCTTATCTCTTCTTCAAACATACAAGACTTAAGTCTTTGTGGGTGCAAACGGGTAGACTAACATCTTGATCGCCACCTTTGAGTGGTACGAATACTGCTACGGTTTACCCTAGTCCACGTGCTTGGTGCTTGTTGTTTCTTATATTTATAGTCTTATCTATCTATCTATTTGGTCTTATTATTATCTTTGTCTATCTTACTGTCTTTATTATGGTTCTTGGTGATCTGCTTTGGTGGTGGTGGTTCCACCGAGAAAAGCTTATCCTTTGGGGATGCTTTGTACTTACACCCTAATAACACTAATGGGACTCCCATTATTTCTATCAAACTCACAGAACCGAAAATTATAAAATATGGAATATGGCCATGACCTTTGCCTTAAGGAACCATAATAAGTTAGGGTTTATTGATGGTACTTGTATAAGAGATGATTCAACCCTAGTCTTGCTAATCAATGGGATACTTGTAACTCTGTTGTGGTTACTTGGATTCTTAATTCTCTTAGTCTGAACTGTTCTTTGGTGCTATATATGCTAAAAGCGCTTATGAAATGTGGAATGATCTTAAAGATACCTATGACAAGGTTGATGGTTCAAATTATTTTTAATCTGCATAAGAATATAAACTCTTAGTCAAAGTGGGTCCTCTCAGGCGATTACTATAACAACCTTAATTCTTTATGGAAACAATTTGATTGTATGATTAGCTTGCCTCCCGCACTTGTGAGGTCGCCAAACATTTTGAAAAACACAATCAACTAATCAAGTTAATGCAATTTCTTATGGGTCTTGATGACTCCTATGTTCCCATCGAAGCAATATTTTAACCGAGACCCTTTGCCTAATGTCAAAGCGCTTCTCTGTTGTCTCGAGAAGAATCTCACAGAATGTTTCATCGGGAATAGCTCTACTAAACCCAATGCTACTGACCTTTAATGCAAAAACCTCGATGGAGGAAAATTTTTGATAACAAAGAGGTTTTAACAACAAAGTTTCGGTTTTAACACCGTATGACTCTAATAGCGAGAGGACCAAATATGAACCTCAAATGTACTAATTGCAAAAAGCCCGGTCATACGGTTGATAGGTGTTATGAAATAGTTGGATTTCTGCTTTGGATATGTTAAGAGAAATTTTAATGGTAAACCTTTCAAGATAACAATGTTTTCTGAAACTAATCATATCACCGATAATAGTACTAGCAACTCTCCTGTCTCCTTGTCTAATGAGCGACTCTCAAGACTTATGAGTCTTCTCAATGACAACAATGTGTCATCTCGCTAATGCCAACTTGGCGGTAAAAATTTCTCAGAACCTTCTTTAATGGCGATGTCAAGTTTAATATAAACTTCAACAAGTTTTTAACAACAACACTAAAACCTTAGCTCGAAACATCGGTCTTGGTTGGATTGTTGATTACGTGCAAATCGACATGATGATGGTGAAAATTCTTAATCAATGTTGTTAACATTTCAAATCTTGGTCTAGCTCTTTGGACATCCCAACGGTACTCGGGCCTTAATTACTAAAATTGGTGATTTAAAGGTCAATAATGACCTAACTCTTTTGATGTGCTCGTTGTTCCCGAGTACAATGTTAGTTTGTCATTCGTCCATAAAATTGCTAGAGATAATAAGATGTTTGTCGGGTTTAATGAATCTAATTGTTATATCCGATTTACATCAAAAAGGATTGTGGGGATTGGTAAACAACACAATGGGTTATATATGTTTGATATTGATTCTACATGTAAGATTACTTCTAATAAGCGCATATCTGTTTGTCATGTTTCAAAAATCTTTGGCATCAAAGACTTGGTCATCCTCGACCAAGTCTTACACATACTTAAACCCACTCTTAAATTTGATGGTACATCCAAATGACCATCTCGTGATACTTGTAATAAAGCTAAACAAACCAGGAACCATTCCTCAAGTGAACATAAATCAACTAAAATTGGTCAACTTGTCCATCTTGATGTATGGGGACCATATAAAGTCACTAGCAGAGATGGTTACAAATACTTTTTTGTTGTTGATGACTATTCCGAGGCGGTGTGGGTTTATATGCTTAAGGGAAGGATGATGTTTATGTTTCCATTGTTAATTTTACTCATATGCTATCAAATCAATTTGAACACAATGTCAAGATCTTTAGAAGTGATAATGGAATGTAATTTGTCAATAATAAACTTCAACATTTTTTCCATGAAAAGGGATTTTACATCAAACCTCTTGTGTCTATACACCACAACAAAATGGTATTGCAGAAAGGAAACATAGGCATCTCCTCAATGTAGCTAGATCCCTCATGTTTCGAGGGAATTACCTCTAAATCTTTGGTCCGAATGTGTTCTAATCACTGCCTATGTCATAAACAGTTGCCCTCTTGATTCTGCCCGGCAAGTCCCGTTCTTCCTTGTGTATGGGCATGACCCTTCACTCTCTCCTTAGAGTCTTTGGTCGCTTATGCTATGCCACCATTCTCAACATCTCGATAAATTTGGTAGTAGGTGCGAAAAAGTGTCTTTATTGGTTACTCAAATGAGAAGAAAGGCTATAAACTCTTGAGCCTTGAAACAAAATTATCTTTTACTCGGAGATGTCAAATTTTATGAAACTGTTTTCCTTCAAAATGAAAAATTACGTGTCAAAACCTTTTGTTGAAACCTTTGTACCAAAAGATTTAAATCACAAAATTTCTTTGACTCACAAATAAGTCCCAATGATGAAGGAGAGTGACATCCTATGATGATGGCACGGTGGTAAGTCATCCTACTAGGATTGACGAACCGGTTGCAACATCTATAGATGATAATACACACCACGAGGGCAACATATCACATGATTCACATTCTGGCGATGCGGTTTCGATCCTGGCGATGCGGTTTCGATCCTGGCGATGCGGTTTCGATCCCGCCGATACAACACCGATTCTGGCGAACAAGAAAGAGGCTTGCCACCTCATCGCTAGAAGGTCAACCAGAGTTTCCAAGTTGCCCGGCAATCTTAATGACTTTATTATAGAAGGAAAAGTCAAATATGGTGTTGAAAAGGTTGTTAATTACTCCAATCTTAACAAAGATAATTATTGCTTTGCATCTAGTCTTAACAAAAGTATTGAACCTACTTATGAAGAAGCTATCCATGATAGTAATTGGGTTGATGCTATGAACTCGAAATTGAGGCCTTAAATGAAAACCATGCTTGGGATATAAGCGATCTACCTCTAATAGAACTCCTATTGGCTACAAATGGATATTTAAAATCAAATATAAAGCCAATGGTGAAGTTGATAGATACAAGGCTAGACTAGTTGTTAAAGGCTATAACCAAAGGAAGGAATAGACTACGATGAAACTTTTCTCCGGCTTGTAAAATGTCTCTTGTCGGATGTCTTATTGCCTTAGCCGTAAAAACAAATGGCCTCTCTTTCAACTTGATGTTAATAATGCTTTCTTGTATGGAGATCTTGATGAGGATATCTATATGACCATCCCCAAGGGGTTACAGAATGAGAACAATAAGAATAAAGTCGTAAACTTGTTAAGTCTCTATATGGTCTAAAACAAGCTCCCGGAAAATGGAATGAAAACTTGTTAGTGTTTTAAAGGAAAACAACTTTGTCCAATATGTTAATGATCATTCTTTGTTCACCAAAGCAGAGAATGACAAGTTCATTGCTCTTCTTGTTTATGTGGATGATATTGTTCTTCTTTGAAGCTGTGTTGATGAGATAAACCTATTCAAAGAGTTTTTAAAATC
This sequence comes from Chrysanthemum lavandulifolium, assembly GCA_022545495.1. Classification (NCBI taxonomy): domain Eukaryota; kingdom Viridiplantae; phylum Streptophyta; class Magnoliopsida; order Asterales; family Asteraceae; genus Chrysanthemum; species Chrysanthemum lavandulifolium. The sequence continues at coordinate 211,958,025 of CM040246.1, forward strand.
AAAATTTCATATCAAAGACTTGGGAAATCTAAAATATTTTCTTGGCATTGAGGTTTTAAAAGCTGGAATGACATCTGTCTCTCCCAAAGAAAATCTTGTCTTGAACTCCTCAAAGAATTTGGCCTTCTTGGGTGCAAACACTGTGTCCACCCCTATGGAACCCAACTCTGTGCTTCCATACATTCCACCGATGATGACCCTTACTTGTCAACATCATCGGTTATCGAAGCTTCTTGGGAAACTTATCTACCTCACCCATACAAGACGACATTTCATACTCGGTTCATTATGCAGCACAATATATGTATTCTCCTTGAAATCTCATCCGGAATGTGCCCTCAATGTTACGAGGTATCTAAAAGGAGCTCCGGAAAAGGTCTAAGGTACAATTCAAAGAACTCGAAAATCATCTTGAAGGATATAGTGATGTTGATTGGGCCAAATGTAAGAAAACCAGAAATCGATTCTGTGTTATTGTGTTTTCTTTAATAATTGTCTAATCTCATGGAAAAGTAAAAACAAAACACTCTTTCAAAATCTTCCACAGGCGAGTATAGATCTATGTCTCGCTGCTGTGAAATCATTTGGATTCAAAAATCCTAAAAGATCTAAAAGTTGATATCAACCTTCTGTTAATCTTTTTGTGATAACAAATCGCTTTACAACTTCTTTGTCAACCCCTGTTTTCCATGAAAGATCAAAACACTTTGAAATTGATGTTCACTTCATCGTGGAAAAAATTGCTAGAGGTGTTATAAATGCTAAAAGATTGGATCTTCAAACCAAAGCTGCGACATTCTTACAAAGAACCTCCCTCTATCAAGATAAATTTTTGTGTGAGAAATTGATATTGTTTGATATGTTTGCCCATCGATTAAGGGGAATGTTAAAATTTGGGGTAATAATCTGTGGCAAACATGTCACTTTATCAATTGCTAATGGCTTTCAAGCTATGTTCTTTGCAAAGGACATTGTGGGTTTAACATGGACAAAGCATAAGTGGTTTATAGTTCCAAGATTATCATTTCTGCTGAAGCCTCTTTTGTTCCTGCTGAAGTTCATTTTATCGATTCTGCTGAAGTTCATTATTATAGCCGTTAGAGGGGTCTTAGTGTAACTTAATCCCCTATTTATTTAGTCCTTTATTCTAGGGTTAGAGACACTTGTGTGTGCAGTCATTTCTCACACATTCTTCTTTTCTCTTTGATCATTTCACTGATCTTGTCTTTTCTTTGTATACATATGATTATTGTCTCATTGACATTAATCTAATCTTGTAACATTTTGGATACTATTGTAAGCTTAATCTAAGCCGACTATTGTGGCTTAGGTTTGAATAAAGGTTCTATTGTTCATCTTGTGTTGCCTATACTTTCGTACAATAATAAATAAATACTACAAGGCCAAGGTAATAAAAATGAAGAAGAAGAACCTTGAATAAATAAATAAAATCGATCACCTCCTTGTTCCTTAAACATAGGTGATTTGGTGTTTTCCATCCACCAACTGGTGTCCAGACAGATCACTATAGACTGCATGCAGTTTCAAAAAAATTATTTATTAATTAAATACTACAAGCAGAAATAAATAATAATTGTTAATTTCAGGCATGTTTAGGGTTTTCTTTTTCTCCCTTTCGTTTGCATGATATTTATTTATATTTATATTTTCATATGATAGACTATTACACATAACCCCTTGCAAAAATATCAAATCTACCCTCCTATTTAAGCTTATGTCCTATATAATTTCTCTTCCAAACGCGTTTAAAATAGTCTCATCTAAACTGTGTTTTTTCGGTTCTTATAGTTTTCATTTTCTATTCACTAAATTATGTTTTCAATAATAGTTATAATAACCCATATGATAGTGGCTTGTGCTTTGCATTTTAGTTTTAGAAATAATTATGGGTGGTTTTACTTTTTAGATAAGTTATACACTAATTAATATTCTACTATCGTGTAAGTGAAGTTGTTATTAGTTGTTCTTCTTTGCATTTCCTCATTTTAAGCAATAATTGTTCATACATGACATCCGCATCTTTCATTTATTTTCATGTACTTTTCGATATATTTAGAGTTTCTTAATGTTTAAGTATTCGGTAGTTTTCCTTGATATATAGTGTAGGTGCCAATACAATCACTGCTACTATTTGTTCATATCAAACATAATATTTAATTACTTATATGTATGATACCGTTCATTGTGCTTCTCACCGCAAACAATACATAAAAGGACAACCGAGTTTTGCAAGCTTTATGAGATAATCCTTAATTATCTTTCCAACCTCAACAGTCTGTAGACCGAGAGACCGAGGGATGGACCTCATCCAACGACTCCTCAAAGCCTTCATTTTTATCTTGATACAAGATTTGAGCGATTAAAAGTTGCAACCGAGCTTGAACTTTGGGTGTTTCTCACTATATGTTTACACTACTTTTATATGTTATAATTTTCCTTAATCATAATTTTATAATTCTTTATGTGTGATTGTATCCGAAGGAAGCCTTCGACGCTAGAATATATTTATGTGTTAATGAGCGTGGTTAAGTAGGTGCGAAATCATCCTTGATGGTCAGATATTATGCGCGGTTGATCGAGATTTTCTCGATTTCTTCTAGCCTTCTTTATCATGCTTATGCATGGTTCGAACTTTTCCTACATCAGAAAAGCTTCAATAACGTTGCGTTTCTGAGTTTTACTTTTGAAAGAAGAGAAAAGAAGTGGCCAGAAAAGAAAATAAATTCGTGTTCCTAAGTTTTTTTATGATAGAAGAGAAAAGAAGAGGAGAGCCATTTTGGCTAAACTTCTCTCCAAAACTTTCTTCCCAAAAGTGGGTGATTTGGAGAGAAGTTATATTATGAAGCTCTAAATAAACAAAATTACTTAAATGACCAAATAAAAAACATTACTTTTATATATTATTAAGGGTATAATTGTAAAATCATTTGTTATATTTTCTTTTCTTTCATAATTCGGGAACATGATATGAAAATTTTAATTTCATCCATTTCCTCTTTTTTTCCCATTTTTGACTATTCTCTTCTTTTCTTTCATTTCAAAATCTTGGAAACAGAGTGTAAGAACCTTAACCATAAAGATCTGCAGTTAATAGCATCATCACTTGTTGTTGCGTATGTGTTGTTCCCTATTCACTATCGTTTAAAAACAATTAAGTACTTAAAACAATTTAACAGTGAACAATGACTGAAATTAACATAAGTAAAACACACAAAGTAATTTTCAACATCATATTCTTTATTAGAAATCAATCAAAAGAATGCTACCCAAGTACTTATGGAATAAGATTGGGATTGAAATGACAAAGTTTGGTGACTCTCTCTAAGCTCAAAGCTAAGTCCAGCACAACTCTTAGAACCCACCGAGCTATCTCGTGGATAAAGTCGATTGGAGGAGTGAAAAGATGGCTCATGTGTGTGTGTTTTACAATTCCAAGCGTAATCTTTTCACTCCATCTCTTATGTTATTTATACATGTATGATTTTAACTCTTTCCTAAGTGACAACCGACATCATACGTAAGACAAAATATCGATGTATTTTTCTCTGCTTACAAAGACTATTCTAGGTAAGAGACAAGACTACTTTCCTAAGTTCGGTGATGACATCGAGCCCGATCTTTTGCCATTAGTGAAAGTTGACTTTGGTTGATAAGGACTTCGTCTTATCTTATTCAAACTTATCCCGCCTTGTCCCGCTCTTTCTTCGTCTTTACATCCTTCGCCTTCTACTTGGTTTGTCTTGATGTAAGTAGTTGAGAGAGTCTTATGGATTTAGTGAGTTATTGTCATCACTCACCGAATCCATCATCTTCTTCTTGACTCGCCTTCACCCTTTAAGTTCTTCCTTGTTGAGTGGAGAGACTTCTTCGCCTCGCATCGAGTATCATGAAGATGACTCACCTGCGAGACTATGCACTCGATGACCGTTAGTGTTTAACGGACTAAACACTTGGGCTATTTTCTATTCAAATCCTAGATTAAGGGGTTTGGGTATTTATGAACCAGCAGCCTCCCCTATTTGGATATACAATAGCCTAAGTGTTGATCGTGTAAGTGAGCAAATGGCTTCTTCTTACACCGAATGTACTAATGAATACATTAAGGAACACCGAGTATTTTAACAAAATATACATCTTTTATTGATCACACTACATGGTTCCTATCACTAGTATAAAAGATAAATCAAAATGATGTCATTGAGATGGATCCCCAATGCTTCAAGCTTAGGTTTCTTTTTAGGAGTGTTTCTTTGTCGTGGTGCTCTCTTATCTTGGCATTTAGGTCTTGGCGTAACTTGATGTTCTTTGGGGTTTGGATTTGAGAGGCCACTTGTATGTAGCTCAAAGATTGCAACCCACACCACCGATCAATATCACTCCATCTTTGAAATGATGGGTTTCATAGACATCAATGTGGAATAGCCTCTTCGAGCTTCTCAATCACTAGACGGTTACTGAACTTAACACCTTCTGATGACTCCCTGTTGCATTCGAGTCCAGCACTTTAATCTCAGCCGAACTCAACCTCTTTCTTTTACCCCGTGAAGACTAAGGTTGAGATCCTTGTGGTGCGCTTAAGGCAAGTTGAATGCCCAGTTGTCTTTGGTAAATCCCTCGCCTTTCATACCTTTTGCCGAGCATCTTCATCGACTCCTTAACCACCGCATTCGCTTCTTTTCAATTATTAGACCAAGTTCATCGAGTTCGGTGATCCCAAAGTCGGTGAATTTTGGGGATCATGAACCTCGGTGTCTTTATCATCCCCTCAGACGCTCATAGCCCGTGGTTTAGACACGGAATGATTTTGACATCGATGATCTTTTCAGCAGCCTTCGCTTGTCATTGTCCGATTGTAGTCGTCAATCCTTGCTTTCCGATGGCGAGATCTTTTGTTCTTTCTTCCAACTGCTTTTTCATTTCACCATCTTAGTAGCCTCGAGCATCCTTAAACTTTTGTCTGCTCGACCCTTTTGAAGCTTCTTTGGATCAATTCCCACATTCTCGCCTTCTTCGCAATCACTTTAACCAAGGCTTCCTTACTCTTCTTATCATCCTCGCCTTGTTTCAATCTCCTTTCTTCTTTAGCAAGATATTTAGTTATTGTTGAGGTGTGAGAAGGTATTGATGTCACCGATTTTGTAGGAATCTTCTCGTGCTCGTGGTTGTCATTATGCCTTTTCCTTTGTCCTTGCCTAAGGAAGATGATGCAACCAAGGGTGGTGTTGTTGTCATGATAGGTGTTGTATTTGTCGGTGTTGTTGATGTTTGTGGTGGAAGTGATGAGATGGGTATTCTTGAGACTGGTTGTGATGATGATATTGGAGCGCAGAGATCACGGTGGTGTTGGCTCCCCTCGGTGTGAAGAGAAGTTTTTCAAGAAGATTCTCCCCTCAACTGCTGGGGACCGTCGGTGAGGGCAAGAGTTAGCGTTAGTCTTGAGGGGATGAGCCGCTTGACCCTTGAAGGCTGATAAATTTCGATAATCATTGCCTTGATGTCTCAAGTATTTGCACGAATACCAATGACTTTGCTTCCAAGTAAGCTTGAGATTCCTCCAAAGCGGTCATTCTGGTGCAAGATTCCGAGCCATAGAAGACGAGGCTCGAGTCAAAGCGACCACTGAGTAGTCAAAGAGCCCAATGTAGCTCAAGAGATTGTCGAAGATTGAAGACCACGAACATTTGTAGATTTTAGGGTTCGATCGATCGCCGAGGTCGAGGATTGTTTCAAGTAGGCCTTAGTAGCCTCCAGCACTTTGGAGCTGAGTGCTGGGTCTTCTTTGACAGCATCCCTGATTTCATCAATTGTAGTCCCACATGTCTGAAGATGCTTGAGAAATTTACCCAGGTTTTCATCCAGTCTATGAAGGTGTTGGTACATAAGATCTCTGTATTCATGAACGTTTTCATCAAAAGCCTGTACTGTGGAAAACTAGAAGGGGGGTTGAATAGTTTTGCCAATTAAAACTTCCTTTTAAACTATTTAGATCGACTTATGTCAATCTAGTTGGATGTGTGTGTTGGATGTTGATAAACAAGCATATAAAGGTAAATAATGAAAAGATAAGAGTAAGAAGCACAAAACCACAACACGAGTATTTATAGTGGTTCGCTACAAGGACACCTTCCTTGCCCTACTCCACTCCCTGTGGTCACCTACTCGAGAGTTCGTAATCACTACACCAATCTCCTTATGGCGAGAAGCCTTCACAACGCCGCCTACCCTTTTTCCGTGCTAGGCTAACTACCGGTTCTTTCACCCAAGGTGAACCACACCTACACAACGTCACCTACCCTTTATAAGGTACTAGGCTAAGTACCTAGTTCTTTCACTCCAAGGTGAACTACACCTTCACAACGTCGCATACCCTTTATTAGGTACTAGGCTAAGCACCTAGTTCCATTGCAATGGAGGAACTACTACCACACTACACCAACGACTAATCCCAAATGAGATCTACTCCTTTACAACATCATCAAGGATATCAATATCCTTGGATCTAATACTAGTCTATCTTGTACATTGAAACACACCATATCGAATGTACATTTAAGGCACCTTTCACTAATGCCTTTTGACTAGATCTACAAGACACCTTTCACTAATGTCTTGTGTCTTCACTTCTAAGCACCTTTCACTAATGCTTCTAGTCTTGACTTCTAAGTATCTACCACAAGTGCTTATCCTATAGACGATAGATACCCTTCACTAATATCTTCGTCTTGACACTTGAGACATCTTTCACTAATGTCTTCAACACTACACTTCTTTCAAGAAAGAAAGGAATCATCAACAAGAAGACTTGAAGAGCCTTGATGATGAGGAAGCATAACAACTCATGGACTCGAGCTTGCTCGACTTCAAAGGTGGTGATCTTGCCTTTAAGAGGAACCTAAAAGATCACACAAAACAAAACTACAAACATATATCTCTTGGATCCGAGGTTAGTGAGTTTATAACCTGTGGAGAAAGTGTGTTAGAAAGGGTGAGAAATAATGAAGAAATGGCTCACTATTTATAGAGGAAAATCCTCTGCTCCCCGGATCCCACGGATCCCTACCACAAGGGATCCGCTAGCACAAAGCTAGGGATCCGTGGAACACTCCTCTTGCCCATGGGTATTTTGGTTATGGGTCATGGGTCATGGGTCATGGGTTGAACCATGGATCTTTGTCTAGATACAATGTATCTTTGAGTGCAATGCACTTAGTCACTTGGGTATGGGTTGATCCATGGGTTATGGATATTATCCATGTATGACATAAGCATGATGTCATGCAATGGGTTATGGGTCAAGGTCCATGGGTTATGGGCTTTGGGTTGTACCCAACTACTTTCAATGTATTCGCCCAATGGGTTGTGATACTTAAGTTTCTACCTATTTATATTACCCAATATACTACATACTAGTTATGTGTATATTTTATCCAAATATGTAAACACTAGTTGTTGTACATATGTATTACTAAATCATAAAATCACTTATACTTGTTTTAGTGTTTTATGTGAAAATGTGAATATGTTAGAAACTATTAGTTCAAACCATTTACGTATTTTATTTGTTTCGTTAATATGATTTTACGTTTGTTATCGACAAAACATTAGAAGATCGTAAAATATAAATAAACGCTTTTACTGCTTATTTGTATTAACAATCTCCCTTTTGTTGATGACAAAACATAAAATTATTTTAAGGAAAAGCTAAAATTGTAAAAGTTTGAATTTGTAGTTTTACTTTTTCTCCCCTTTTGTCGAAACAAAAGTGTTTGAAGAAAGCAACACATCGCTTTTAGGAAAAACATGTGAAAGAAGTAAAAGTAAAAAGAAATATAGAGCAAGTAACAGGAAAGGATCTCGTCTTTAATCCCCCTTTACGAGTCCATCCCTATGCAAGGGCGTCAAGTAAGTGATACTAATCTAGTTTGTTTGCAAAAGATTTCGTCTAAGAGACGAATGTGCTCCCCCTTGATGATTGCAAATTTGCAAGGGAATGTCACAAAATGTAAACCTAGTATTGCAAGTAATTTGCAACGTATTGCTTTGACAAAAAGCTCCCCTAGCTTTAGGATGTCAAAGTCTTCATGTGTAAATTGAATAACTACAAAACAAAGGTTAGAAAGCAAGTATAATTCACAATTTCCGCAAATGTGGTCCAAGTTAGTAGAAAATAGCTTCGTCATCTCACGGATCCACTGTTCCTCCTAGTAGGGATCCGCTCTAGGCAAACTGAGGGATCCGTATAAACCGAGTAATTTTAGCAAAGGTGATATAACAAGTAATGTTATCACAAAAATGAGATATGAATACAAGGTAATCATATGCTCACAAAAATAACAAGTAGCATGTAATTCCATTCAATAAAACTAGATTTATGATACACATGACTCTAAAAACTAAGAAAATAAGAAAATACATGATTAGGAATTTCTAAACCAACTATCGCTTGATGCTAGGACACCACTAAAATCTTCTAGCTCAAGTTTTGTTTAGGTTTGATCTCGTCGAAACGTTCGAGGAGATGATAGAACATGAAACGTTGGTCTTCTCGTACTTCATGTATCAAACTTTCAACATGTTGACAATGATAGCAATCTTTGTCATGGCTAGGTAGTGGTGGTGGAAGAAATGAAATGGCTTGATGCGAAGGATCAAGTGAAGCGGCTTGTGGAGCTTCAAACGATGGAGGATTGGTGGAGGCACATTTGAGAATGGCTCGACCAAGAATGATGGTGGTGGTAGAGAAGTGTCAACTTCCATATGGTCGGTGGTTGACTTTGATGATTTCTCATAATCCAAATGGGATTATATGATGGAAACGAGAAAAGGAAGTTTGAGCAAGTGTTGACTCAACACCTTGATTTTGAACCATTATTCCTCCTAATGAGGAGAATGTTGTCATGAAGCGGATGAGACGGCCTAGGAGGCAAGTCCTCTAAATTGTAGAGGTGTGGTGATGATAGTGGGATTTAAATGAAATAGCTCTAGGAACCAATGGTGATGGTTTAGTGGAGATGGTATTATTTAGCCTAGGAGGTATGGTGGTGTTTGGAATTGGTAGTTTTGTAGGTACTATCCTTTTAGGAATTGGTTTGATTGGATGATGAAGGATCCTATCATTTGTTGGCTTGACCGGAGATGATTCGGTTGAAGAGATTTCGTGTATAACACCAGCCCTTTTCATGGGTGGTTCTTTGGTGGATAAGTTACTACTTGGGGTTTTCCTCATTATGAGATGATTTTAAGAGGTTTGCAGAGATTTCTAAAGTGTTGAAAGTTAGGATGAGAGTGATGACTATGGAGGTCCTAACAAAGTGGTTTATAAACCAAGAAATTTGGCAAGTGCATTTAAGCCTTAAGCCACTAGGATTCATTGGAATGTGATGATTAACATGCACAAGAGTCAACTTCGAGTTTGCACTGATATAGGAACTCATTTAAGATGAGATGGAGTGTTTGAGTTAGGAAGATGAGTTGAAATGATTGTTTTAGCAAGATTTAACCTAACGTCATCCGGATCCCACTGCCCTCCTCGTAGGGATCCGCCTAGGCTAATCCTAGGGATCCGCTATCGCCAGCTATGAAAGAGTGGAAATGATGTTTCTAAGATCTAAGACCTATAACATCTTGAGTGTTCAAGGCTTGGTGTTCCCTTGTGTACCTTAGTATTCTTTGCCTGCAGTGAGGTGAGATTCTTTGGGATTGGGTGATATCTAGCTATTAGACAGATCGAGAATTGTATGTCCAGTCAGGAAGCGTTAGATACATCGGTGAGCCAACAATCCCTCCGAAATGAGTTTGATTGACTAATTTGCCGGTGAGATCAGTCCAAGGTTGTTAGGTGGGACCATTGGAGTCTTCATCGAGGCACATCAGATATCTCATATTTCTTCAAGAGATTTCTTGTATACTTCTCTTGACCGATGGAGATTCCTTTCGTTACCCAAGTACTATGCGAAGATTGGGATTGAAATAACAAAGTTTGGTGACTCTCTCTAAGCTCGGGCTAAGTCCGAGCACAACTCTAGAACCCACCGAGCTATCTCGTGGATAAAGTCATGTTGGAGGAGTGAAAAGATGGCTTGCGTGTGTGTGTTTTACAATTCACAAGCGTAATCTTTTCACTCCATCTCTTATGTTATTTATACATGTATGATTTTAACTCTTCCTAAGTGACAACCGACATCATACGAAGACAAAATATCGATGTATTTTTCTCTGCTTACAAAGACTATTCTAGGTAAGAGACAAGACTACTTTCCTAAGTTCAGTGATGACATCGAGCCCGATCTTTTCCATTCGTGGAAAGTTGACTTTGGTTGATAAGGACATCGCCTTATCTTATTCAAACTTATCCCGCCTTGTCCCGCTCTTTCTTCGTCTTTACATCCTTCGCCTTCTACTTCAGTTTGTCTTGATGTAAGTAGTTGGAGAGGAGTTTTAGGGATTCATGAGTTATTTTCATCACCACCTGAATCCATCATCTTCTTTGACTCGGCCTTCACCCTTTAAGTTCCGCCTTGTTGAGTGGAGAGACTTCTTCTTCGCCTCATCGAGTATCCTCGAAGATGACTCACCGAGAGACTATGGACTCATGGACACGTTAGTGTTTAACGGACTAAACACTTGGGCTATTTTCTATTCAAATCCTAGATTAAGGGTTTGGGTATTATGAACCCAACAAAGATGTGATAAGGATTTAAAACATCTTTTTAGCGGGTCATTTAAGCCCTAAATCGGTGCATTTACTATCCGTTACTGCTTAACATTGTTCATTTTCGCATTTTAGGTACTCTAGAAGCAAAATGCTGGTATGAAGCATATTTGGACGAAAAAGGACGAAAATATGAAAAAAAATGGCTAAGTCAAGAAAACATGGCTTAGGACGGCGTCACAAGTATAAGGCGACATCGTCGCTGTCTATTTTCAAGACCAAATCAAGCCAAATCTTACAAGCGACGTTGCAGTGAATTTGAAGACAATAACAAGTGATGGCGTCACTTGTATCTCAAACATGCCCGTCACTCTTTAAGGCTAACACCAGACGCTGTAGAGCTTCTACACAGGACGACGTCACTACAAATCTGGATGGCGTCACAACCTCTACCCGACGTCATCGCAAGGCTGACTTGGCAAATACGAAACCCTAATGGCGGCGATGTGACGGCGTCACCAGCAAAAGGCGATGTCGTCACAAGGGTAATATCTATATATACCCCCCACGACTTTTGTGTATTTTGTGTGTTATTTTGGAGAGCAACTTTTTGTACGTTTTAGGTCCGACTTGGACAGACTTTTAGGGTTCCCAAACCCTCTTTATTTATCAAAGATAAGTTCCATTATCTATTTTATCGTTATGTTTAATCATTGTGTGATTGTTTGCTTATGTTCTTGCATCCATAACATGTCTAGCTAGATTAATCTAGTGTTTGCTTAGATCCAATGAAACCTAGTTGTTAATTATTGATTGGTTGTCTCATGTTTAATTGGTTGTCACGCTAGAATAAGGAAAACTAGTTTCTTCTTCAGTTGTTGCGAGCTTGAATGTCCTAAACAACGATTATTAGCCCTAGAGTGCACTAATAGGCTCCTGTTGTATTTATTGCGTGAATTGCGGCATACTAGGATATTCGGGGGAGATACCTCGGTACTTAGCGATCCCGGGTGTTCTAGATGAGACTTATACATTCATAGAATTAGGAAATTTGGCACCGCCCTATGATTAAAACATGAAATACAACGCATCAATTAAACAATGATGTATCAACCGATCAATAAAAGATAACTAGTGAGTAAGTAAATCTAAGTAAACACGTTTTAACCATCATAAGACTTTGTCCTAAATCTATAGCTTTTAGATTAATTATTTGTTTAGTTACTTTTAATTCTAAATTAGTAGTTTAATTAGTGGTAATACAAACCCCCATTCTCAATCCCTAAATTAATTTACCTTGCTTTCTAAAAAATGTAAAAGACCAAAAAGAATCATCCCTCACCCTTTACCTTCTCGTCATACATCTCGACTAGCATCTCTATTCCTCTAGAGAACAATCAACCCCCGTGTCTTACCTATACTACACTACAAGGGTTAGATACACTGCCTAAAAGGGTTGTAAAACTTTCTTGCCGGAAAGTCTCGCGACCTACCCCATCAAGTTTTTGGCGTCGCTGCCGGGTAATAGAATAGCTAGTTCATTTTTCATCTCGATTAGGTCCACTCACTTGATTCCTATCAAGTGAGATTTTTGTTTTTGTTTTTGTTTTTGTTAGTTTTCTTGTAGTCTTTGCGCCCTTTTTTCGTAAAACCCTTTCATTCGTCACAATGGCGGATGAAGTCGCATTTGGATCATTAAAAATTGAGGAACAATTGTATTTCACGAATACATTTGCTTCTTATTGTTAAAATGATTTTTTGTGTGATCTTAGAGATTTCCAAGAGGAGATGGGTGTAATGTTAGATGGTTATGATGAACTTTGTGCATATGTGGCTTCTATTAAATTTTCATTGTTAGGATCAACTCCTTTTAGTGAGACCCTTTGGAAAAAAATTAAGAAAAGCTTCCTAAACATAACCAATAAGTTGAATGAAATTATAGGCTTGTATACATCACAACTTGATGAAACGGATTTAGCCGAACTGAGGCACCATGAACAAAAATACCTAGTTTTTAAGAACACTTGCATTATATCCATGAAAAATATAGTACATCTTTCAATTCCAAATTTGAAAAATATATATCTATACATCTTAACTAAACACTTGCGTTATATCCATTTAGATTAACCCAATTGGGTAAGGATATTATTATTGTTTTTTTTAGTTTTTGATAAAGAGTGTAAGAGCATTCACATCAATAACGACCTAACGGACGTTAGAGGCGTTAATGTACCGTTAGGTAGCGTTATCCTTTGGACCTCCGGCGTTATTTGCGCGTTAAACCTCCCGTTATTGTCCCAAGGGCGTTATCAAAAAAAAAAAAAAAAAAAAAAACCCTTAAGCGGTTAGTTACCGTTGGGGTTTAAAAAGTTTACATTTTAACCCCTAAACGGCTAGTTTTTAAAAAAATAAAATAATTCTTACCACTATAAATACCCAACTAAAACACCATTTTTTTCACACTTTCATAATTCAAATTCACAATTTATATACTTCCTCTCACACTTCCATAATTCAAATTCAAATTCGTTCACAATGGATCCGAATCAATTTGATGAATTTCCTCAGCATTGGTCAGACATTGATGACGAAACTGGCTTTCAATTTATGGCGTCCGCGTACGAGTATCACCAACAGTTGGAACAAAAAGAAACATCTCAACCTCCTACTCGTGCTCGTACCCATGTATATCGTGAACGTGAGATTGCAAAAGAACGTCTGCGCAACGACTATTTCGTTGAAGGTTGTAAGTATTCAAACCGAATTTTCGTAGAAGATTTCAGATGAGCCGAAACTATTCCCGCAAATAGTTGAAGGTATTGAATCTTATACTCCGATAATATTCCGCATCATTTTACTTACTTTAGGCAAACACCCGATTTTACTGGTCGAATGAGTTTAAGTGCTCTAATGAAGTGTACGTTCGCCATACGCCAATTAGGCGCACGACACCTCACCCGATGCATTTGATGAATACTTGCAAATGGGTGCGAGTACTTCAAAATTATGTCTTGATAATTTTAAAAAATACATTATTGATTTGTTTATGTCGAGTATTTAAGAAACCAACATGGGCCGACATTCAAAAACTTTATCAACAACATGAAGAAAAACATGGTTTTCGGGAATGCTTAGTAGCATTGATCGTATGCATTGGGAATGGAAAATTATCCATTGGCTTGGCAAGGGCAATTTGGTAGGGTGATAAAAAATACCCAACAATTATGCTTGTTCGTTGCTTCTCAAGATTAATGGATTGGCATGCATTTTTGGGATGGCGGGGCGAATAACGATATTAATGTTTTAGACCGGTCTCGTTGTTCGACGACATTCTTACTGACAATGCCCCAAGAGCACCTTATATTTTCAATGGAACTAGGTATGAACAAGGGTATTACTTGGCTGACGGAATTTATCCACAGTAGGCAACTTTCGTCAAATCCTTCTCGGTAACAATTGACGAAAAACATACTTACTTTAAAAGGAGACAAGAAAGTGCCCTGAAAGGATATTAAACGTGCTTTTGGTGTGTTTCAAGGCCGTTGAGGTATACTACAACAACCGACACGTCAATGGGAAATTGTCACGACACGAAAATCATGTATTCTTGCATTATTTTGCATAACATGATTATAAAAGATCAAAAATTTGCATTACGTGACTATAACGGTGTGGGTGGATCCGTCCAAGACATTTGAGGCAACGAAGATGGGTCGAAAGATGTGATACTCACAATGTAAAGCAAAAGAAATACACGTCGACAAACGATACCCAACTCCAACAGGATCTTATGGAGCATGTTTGGCAGAAGAATCTTGAATCGACATCAACAACAACAGAGAGCGTGATGATGAATAAGTATTTGCTATGTTTTGTTATTTTTGGTTGTAATTTTCTTTAGTTATTTTATATTTGGTATTGTAATATGTTTAAGTTAAGGTTATGTTTAGTTTAATAAATGAAGTGTTTGTTTTAGTTTAGGGTTGAAATTGAAAATATGAAATGTTAAAGTTTAACTTGGGATGTTATTGTTGTGGGTGTTTTTGGGATGTTAGGTTAAATGTTAAATCGACGCATACCGACGTGGACAGATGTTAAAGATAACTTAAGTTATTGACGGAATGTTTCAAGAACGATGTGTTTTGAGTTTGTTCATAAAAAATAAAAGTAAAGTAAACAATTTTCTCCTATTAAAATTTTGCCATTCTTACTTCCTTTTTCTTTATAAAAAAAGTGATAACTTTAGTTGTTTGCTTTCATTACTTTCCCTAAAACTACACCATAAGTTTTGGCGGGTGAAGAAGGAGTACATTTGGTAACCAACCCTAGAAAGAAAGAAAGAAACAGAAAGACAAAGTGGGTGAAATGGGTGGTGAAGAAACTCGTCGTCTTATTATTACTCCCTCATTTTCATCTTCATCATCAGGTTAATTTCATTTCTCTTTTCAATTCATTACTGTAAATATTATTCTATTTTTATAATTATTATTTCATTTCAGATCCTCCTCTTTCTTCCCGCTTCCTTCAACTCCGTCATCCTAAAACCGGTACTTTTTTTACTTATGTGACTATTTAATGTAAAATGATCATTGAAATTTTAAAAATAATAATAAGGATAAAATGGTCACAAAATACACACAAGACAAAAAGTGGCAAGTTAGATGACTTTTAAGTAATTAGCCCAAATTGTAAAAAGCGGCCACTTACCGTGGCGATTTGAAGTTAGGCGGATGAATTTAGGCGTTTTGGTCAAAAGGCGGTCAACATCCCGCCTAGGCGGGTCAAATAGGGCTAGGCGGTCAACACTTAAAAAACTTCAAATTTTGGTTTTTTTAACCCCAATTTACCCCTCTTTTCACACACTCTGACCAAATACGTCTCTAAATCTGCAATTGGAACGATTCATGATGATAAAAACACAACAATCACAATTAAAACACACATTCTGTCATTACGTGTTTGTTCAATTGAGTTGTTGTCAACATGTGTGTTTTATTTTTAGTGAATAAATAAATGTGAATATGAGGTGTTAATAACAATAAATAATACATTAACTATAACATCAATGATGTGAACCATAGTGTTTTATGTTAAAATATATTTATACATATTTAAATTATTAATATACATTTAATTTTAGTTTTTTATATAGAAAAAATGAATCCGCCTAGGCGCTAGGCGGTGGTCGACCGCCCGACTAGCGCCTAGCGCATTTTGCAACCTTGGAAAACCCCGACTGAAAAGCGCATTTAACAAGGTCGTCCACTAAGCAACGAGCTTTTTGCAACCTTGGAAAAACCCCAACTTTAATTTGAAAATTGTTGTTTGACCGGCATTGACCAGGTCGTCCACCTAGGCCGATTTGACCCGCCTAGGTGGATGGTTGACGGCTTTTTACCTGTTTGGTTTGCTTCAAATCGCTAAGCCGCTTTTACAACACTGGCTAATGTTAAAGTAACCCTGCTGCAACGAATACTTACAAATTTTTGACGTAAAATAACCATGTTAATTATACTATTCTGACAGGAGATGCTACATGCTACCTATTGATTAATGACGGCCTTCAAGAAGTTAACTGGTTCAAACAATCATATGCTTCTTGGTTCATCGCAGATTATATCTCTCAAGGTTACTTAACTATCTCTTTAACATTTTGTTATTCTATCTATACCAGCTATTAACTTTTTGCACAAACTTTATGACTATTTGGATTGTGTTTATCTTTTTAAGAATATGTTTACGTGTCAACAGATGGTAGTTTGTATGCTGCTACTCAAGTTGACCCTGTGTTCATTCTATTGCCACTATTTGATGAAGCACGCATGAAGGTAACAAAATTGTTTTCTAGACCTACATTGTGTAATTTAGTTATTTTACTAAAAACAGATGGGAAGCTTGTTTCTTTTGACTCAATTGTGGTGAAATTCTGCGGTTTTCATTTTATAGTGCGCCAACTTAGTTTTTTCCTTTGCTGTATCGAATGTCTGCTGTCAACAATAACACGTGCCTAGAAGCTTGTGTTACTACACTGGCATATTTATCGACCATCTTGGCGTGTATACGAGGATCTCTAATATCTGGAACTATGTGGTTGATGCAGAACGGAGATGATCAAGGGAAGTTTAGGCAACTTGATGAGATCATTTACCTTAACGAATATCCTGGATATCATCATTTGGCTCAGATTGCAGAAAAGTCTATGGAGGTTGTTTGCGATTGTAAAGGTAAATCAGTACCTCTGATGTACTGTTTGTGATTATACTTATAAAGTCTGAATATTTAAGATGTAAATATCATACATTTGGATCTAGAATTATTGAGACGACATATGTATATTATTTATTTGTTCAAATTCATTCACTCTCTAATCATGTTGCAGAGATTGGATCCACAAAGTTTTTCAGACTCAATGACTCGAAGGTTTTAGCTTGGATGTACTGTAAGGTAGTCTTCATCCCTACCTTTTTCTCAAGGAGTGAATTTTTGATGTAAAGTAGACTCTTCAATTTTACGACTGAACTAGACCACGATTGTGTGCTAGAATTGGAAGAGCTTTTGTGTATGCTTATTAGATTTTACACAGTATCAGCTCTGTTAATCATCATCTGGAGTACAGGATTGTGTCTAGCTCTTTTTAGTGGAAGCACTTGATCTACTTTTCATATATCATCAGCTTCCTCTTTTGTAGTGCCTTAAGTAAACTCCATAGCGTCCCTAGCCTGTATAAAAGTTCTTGTTTGCGCTCGTTTGATACTGCCATATGGTGTACAAAATAGTTCATTCACCATAGTGGACTGTCAGATAGTCAAGCTTCCAAACAAGTTTGCCTTTACTAGGGCACCTCTGGATTGTTTCTATCGTGCAAGTAACGGTCAAAATTAGAATCTTTGAACCTCAAACCCAACAAATAACACTCTGGTACACACAAACATACCTGCTTAATCAAGTCCTGGACCCAAATACACTAACCAACCTGAGTAAAAAGTAAAGAGGCAAATCTTGCGCCAAGTTTTACTTTTACAAAGCAAACATTTGATGGTCCACACAAACCATCACTACTAATCAAACATGACTAGGAATTTTTACATATTAACAAAACACAATTTTTTCCATGACTTTATCTATCTTTGAACCTTGAATGGGTTAGAAAGTAAGTGGAAACTTTATCTGTTAATAAACGGAAAAAAAGTATAGATATTTAGCGACTGAACCACACAGACACGCAATGCAACAGAAGGCTGGCTATAGTTGCCTTGTTGAGATGACCTTTTCATTGACGGTGTAAATCTGTTCGTTCGAGAAAACATGTGGATTTTTCTTTTTCCTGATATATTATTATATATGATGAATGGGGTCTCTAACCAAAACCAAATGACAAGTGGGTTTGCCCATAACCTTATTTAACGACTGTAAATGTATATTTTCTTGGTATGGGATTCAAAATGTAAATAACACTAATATTATGTTTTCGGGTGACAACCTGTCGTTGTCAGACTTTATTTACTAGATGAAACAGTTTTTCTTAGTACCATATAGTGCATATATTTTATGCAAATGTTTGTATGCATTTATCCATGTGTGTATATATTTGCATATTTAGAACCTGATGTTTAATTATGTGATTACTGATGAGCGGGCAATTTACATTTCTTAGGTACAACAACTGAAGCAGAGCCTTCTCAGCTTGGATAAGAATTATGCTGCTCAAAATCAGAAAGACACCTGTATGGTTTGTTAAATAAACTAACTTATCTTGCTTTTCCAGAATAGTTAATTTGGCTGTTACTGTAATGCTGTTTTCTGCTTAAGTTCTGTGGAATTGTTAGCATCATAACAATGATTGAAATACCTTAGACAGAAAGTGATACACAAACCCATCACTAAAAATTAACACTATCATTTCTAAATACTACAGTATGTTTTTGTTGACAAGCTGTTCTTAGCTGACTTCATTTACAAGAAAACAGTTTTTCTTGGTATCATTTTAGTGCATACATCTGATGCTAATTGATTCATATGCCAGACTTAGTACGAACCTTATGTCAGTTAGGCTGCCATTCAGTGCTTTCCTTCAGCTATTATGGCCGGCAGACACACCACATACTTATTTCATTCAAGAACGTGATATATACTATTGCTGTTTACCTTTATATCTTTGTGTGATCTAGCTATTTGTGTTCCTAGAAAGTACATGAGCTTCTCTGGGTCTTTTGATCTCAAATTTGCAAAAATATACTATAACAATTTGGAATTTCTGTAAGTGATCAAGTTCTAAGATCATGCGGTCTACATATGTATTTATCGAAATTTTCATGCATATATACACTCGACAAGATAGAATTTCATTCTATGATACAAGATAAACAAAAAACATCCCTATATGAGTGACACATTATACACGTAACATTCTTTCAGTGTGATACCAAATGTGTATATATATCTGGACTTTTTTCGCCAATGCAAAGCACTTAATTTGGCTCTTTTCATCCTTATCAGTATGTACTTTTCATAGTGAGCTCATTGATCTAATAGTAAACTATCCTACTTTGTATATTCCATTAAAGTTATGGTATAGGCCTAGTGAAAACATTTGAATAAATCCATAGCCATCAAAAGTTACCACCAGACTCATCATGTCATCATTTTAATAAACACATGTGTGCATTGAAGACGTTTTCTTTTTGTAGTAAATTACAATCCCTATGTTATATAACATGATGGCTCTTTTCTACGTTTGCCTTTCATTGACGACTTCCAGTCTTCCACTACATTTCAATAGGGTTTATATTTACTTCTACTTTTTTCCTGCTGCAGTGGCTGATGCAGTCATGATTTTGGGTGAATATGTGGCAGATGAGCCATGGTTGAAGCTCCTTTGTAACAATCTTAGGTACCATCTTAAAATATTGTTTTTATCTATATGATTATTTTCCAGCTTTGTGTATTTAGCAGAAATATTGAATTTTGGGTTTTGTACTTTTGTTCATGAAAACCAATGCAAAATTCAAATAAAATTTCAGGTTATCTATGGATGAGGCAGTTCAGGCACCAGATACGGACATCAAAGTGTCTGCTGCTCCAAGTATTCATTCTTCATTTAATCCTGTGCAGGTATTTATCTACTATGCTGACTGATCATAACTGTACAAGATGCTGTGCATTAACAAGTTCATGATTTATTAAAAGTCAACTAAATTCCTGGTTCAAGTAAAACAAATGTTTATTGATTATATCAAAAACTCTGCATTTGACTGGATTGCACACAAAAAAAGTGGACAAACCACCTAAGCGCAGGTGGGTGCTACCCGAACCCAAAGTTCATAAAACACACTGTGACCTGGTGATTGGCCAAATTTATGTCATACTATTTAAACTGTGTCAAATAAACACTACTGGTACTATGCAAGGATCCATTATTGAACTTATACAAGAATTTTACTATTTTACACAAGTTGGCAAGTGTTGACACATTGTATGTTATATACGTGTGATGGTTCAGTTTAACATCTTTTATTTAGTTATGGTTATTTCACATTTTATATAAAACCAGGAACAAACAACGGGTGACAAGAGAGTTACCCGGAATGGGAAGCAAAATAAGAAGGCAAAAGTAGAGACGAATTCGCATAGCATTAAAGATTTGTTTACCAAGGCTTCAAGGAGGGGAAGATGACCTACAGGTTAACTTGATCCAGTGAGTCTGCTAGGATTTAGATTCATGCCCGCAGTACTTCTGGATATAACTCAGATTGTCTGCATGTATGCCTGAGTGTTTTTTATGTGCGTAAAAGTAGTGTAAGCAACTTGAATATAACTCTATTATGAAGTAGTTATTTTCATTGAACAGAAGTTTAATTCAACTGGGTTTGATAGATTAGCCAAATCTACGGTCGCCCATTAAAACATATGTGAGATGCCACATTTCTATCTACTTAATTTCTGTTTACAACATACAAGCTACAGACTTGTAAAAAGTCATATGGATGACCTCAAAAGGATAATCTATTTACAAGTAATTCTTCTGAAGAGGTAAACTCTTCATTTACAGATAGAGGAACATGATCGGAATCACTGACAATGACAATTGACGATTCCCATTCCTACACCTCTTCTTCCTCCTCATTTTGCTTCTCCGCGTTATACATCTTTCCTTCCTCTTTGTCTGCAATGCTTCGTTCTTCGTTATCAAGTTCCGTTTCCACTCCAACAAAATTTTGTTCCTACACAACCATTCGTTCTACCGCTTCTCCTCCTTTGGCAATTTCGACATCATTTGTAACATATGTCATTGCGACAGCCTGTAGTTCACTCTTACCTATAATCTTATCTAGAGGTGGCAAAACGGGCGGGCTCGGGCATGGGCTTAAACGGGCACGGGCCAAACGGACACATGTTATACAAATTGCTTAATAAAAGACCTAGGTCCTAGAATGACGAAAAAAAAAGTGCCAATTAGTGCCCATTTAAGTTTTTAATAGGCTATATGTGCCCATTTCAAATAAAATAAGGGGTTAAATGTGCCAAAATCTTTTAAAAATTTGCTCATTTAGCTTTTTTTTTTTCTTTTGGCACATTTTGTCGCCTCTAATCTTATCCTAACTCTACTCCATGAACTTTAACAGAATTCGTTAGCTCACTGCCACCACACACCACGTCAGCACAACAGTCTCATCACTCTCAAACACTGCAAACTTTAACAAAATCTTTTAACTTACTCTCACCAACACACGCCACGACAGCACCGTCAACTTTGTTAACTCACTACCACCAAACTTTTGTTTCCATTCCTAGCATAATTCCTTACTCATTGTGACTAAAAAAACAAGTGCTAAGTTTCAGATCAGTGAATAAACCGAAACGAAAGAAGAGACCTTTCTCACACTGTGTAGCCTATGTTAACAACAAATCAACTGACTTTTCTAGCATATCAGAATATTGCAGACTTGTAAAATCCACTACCGAAGCTTTTTATTTGTGATTTTCGTATTTTGTTAAGAGTGTTAACCAAACACTCAAAAACAGCGTATTTTGTTAAGAGTGTTAACCAAACACTCAAAAACAGATTGCATTACAAATAATTACATCCTATCTGGTTCATTGACTTTCCAAACGTTCAAGCTTGCAAGGTGTGACCAACTTTAGAGCAGATTGGTAGTTAAATCCTATCTGCGTTCATATTTTTTTTATGGAAAGACTGTTACAGTTACGTCTATGATTCATCAAGTTTAAGAAGCAAGTCATCAGCCTTCAAAGGTTCAAGCAATGGCCTTATGGTTATTGACTTATTGTAACATTCTTAGTTGTCTTTTCCAGCTCAAGCAAAACGACATGTCTCTTTGTTTATCAACCTTAAATGGTTATCATATTTCCTGTTTGTATGTAACCCTCTCCTGATTCTAGACCTTTTAGAGCCTGAAATCTAACATCAAATATACTCCAACCTTGTGCTTTCTATTCATGTGTATTCCATTCATTAATCACCCACACACAATAAATTAGTTCTCGAAAGCCTTTAACTAGATGCTTTGAAGGAAATAAGACTCCATCTTAAGGATATAGCGTCATAAATCTGAAAATCCATTGGTGAAGCCTTTGGCATCCCAATCTTAATATCTGTATTGACCAATAACCCTTCAATTTGCATCAGATTACGCAGATCTCCCCTCATAGACAGATCTACGACTAAGACTCTTAATTTGTATAATAGAATTTGAATTTGTAATGATATTTGTTCAATCTAAATAGAATTAGTTCTACGCAAGAGTTGAGCATGCATACATTAATCTGTGACGGTTATCTGTATTTTTTAGACTATTTCACATATGCTCTTATTAGATTAACACCTGAACTTGACATATTAGTTATTCATTTGGATAATTAGGCGTTGTACCAAAAACCATGGGCGAATTTAATTAACATGAAAATCTCATACTTGATCTATGCTACTACATGTCATCGGTTCTGCTAAGAGCGAATACAAGAGAGATTATCAACGTTAGGACTTAGGAGTTATAAAGTTGAAGTCACTAAATGGAAGAGTTGATCATTAGAGCTGCAAGTAATGAAAATATAAAGTTCCAGAGACTAGTCCCAGTCGGTCAGGCTTATTACACTAGGTCGGTCTCACCAAAATGGAGAAGAGGGTTGGCCGAGCAACCTACTTGTGTGGATGTTTGTGTGTTCGGTGTTCATTTAAATATAGTATCATGGTTTCGGTCTCCAGTCGGCTTGTTACGCTAAACTGGTTATGAAGTAGTGTCAATAGAGAAAGCTGAGATGACAAGGGAGATGTGACTTAGGGTCCTTATTAGTTATTAAGGACAACAAATAAACCAAATTTTTAACAAATTCTAAAGTAACAAACAATTGGAACGGAATAAGACCTTCATTTTCATTGATTAAAATATCATACATAGACTTAAAAACATAATAATAAAACATTTAACCACCGAAACCGTAAAGAGTCCTGCCTTGTCTCTTGAGAGCATAAACAACATCCATAGCAGTAACAGTCTTCCTTCTAGCATGCTCAGTGTAAGTCACCGCACATTCTCCAAAAATATCTTCAACACGCCACGTGTCTCTTCTCGCTAACCTCCGCTTTGTGATGTTGTCTCGGAGCACTTTGCGATGTCGTTTCGCTCCTCCTTTGCCTAAACCTTTTCCTCCTTTACCTCTTCCTGACATTTTCTTTTTTTATATATAAAAGTTTGTGTGTTTTTGAAAGGGTTTAAGTATTAAATAATACCACATCTTTCTCAAATGTTCGATATAGTATCATGACTTTTTTCAACCTAGTTAGGTAGTGTATTTTTTTTTCGTGTCGATATAGACCGTAAAGGTTGAAAAAAGACACTACCTAACCGGCGTGAAAAAAAAAAATCTGATCATCGTAACATTCGAGAAAGACGCCATTAAATGTTTAGAGCAGTAGGTATGGGCTCCTTTTAACACGCCAAATGTAAAATTTTGGAACAAATGGCATGCTAACACCTTACCACCAAAAATGCCAAAACCAAGCCACTTGATTTTCAGCCATTTGAATGGCAAAAGGAAAAAGTGATCATTTAATTTTTTTTTTTATTTTTTTTTTAAATGTATTGTGAGTGTGTGTATTTTTAGTGGGGTATTTTGTGGAACCCAAAAAGATGTTAGTGGTGTGTTATGGGGAAGTGTTTAGTTATTTGTAAGTTATCGAGATGTGTATGATGTGCATACTGAGCGACATACCAATAACGATGTTATTAGATCACGATACTCGTCTTTCTTATATAGGGTCGGCTGTGTTTTTGTGTTTGTTTGAGTGTGTCGATGGGCGTCGTTAGATTAACGGAATGTGGACAGTTGGATGGTTGATGGGTCAAGTATCTATCGGATTGGTGGAGGCAATTAACACGTTGCTGCCATTTAGTGGCATAACTTTTTTTATTTTTCAGTCATACAAACATAAAAGTTAATTATTTACTTTTATCAAAAAGAAAAAAAAAAGTTAATTATTTACTTATAAAGTTTTAAGCATCTCTAATGCATGTTGATACATCATCGTCATATCAGCATCTTATTATTTTATATAAATTTTCATAATGCATTAAACTTTACACAATCTAATGCATTTACACATCACCATAATTTTAGTCATTTTTTAAGATTACATAGAAATTAAAAGACATAAATTAGTTACATAACTTGAGCCTACCATAAACTAAAACTATCATACGACAATAACCAGTGAATGCGTATATATACCACTAAAACTTAAAACTCGATATTTTCCCATAATACAAGTTTTTATTGCATGATGTACAATGATTTTAAGCGTGTTTTGGATATATATGCAAATACGCAAGTTTTAGTGGGTATATATGCAATTGCCCCAAAACTAAACTACAAATTATACTATTTTTTAATCTCCATATTACGGTTTCTCCAAATCTCTCTTGCAAAATCCTCCATTTTGTTAGGATCTTTGAACAAGATTGCAATCTCTTTGTTTTTTGTTTTGATGGCTTCGACTTATAGCTTCTCAACTTCAACTTTAATTTCTCTTTCAACATGTGGTGTCGGTTGATTGTCTTTTTTGTTCTCTTCAACATGTTTTTCAAGTATCTCGTCAAGTCGGCTTTTTTAAGATGCAGAGGAAGCATTAGATTTTCCTTTTTCTTTTTTTTTTTAAATTGAAGAGGAAGCAGTAGATTGATTAAGATACAATCAATTTTTTAAGATGAAAAGGAAGCAGTAGATTGCCTTAAGCATTAGATTGATTAACCATTGGCCTTGGAAAATTGCCTTGTTGCATGGCAACGTCAATTTACTCGATGTGATCAAGGGTGCCTAACAATTATGTTAGAGGTCGTTGCATCACAAGATCTTTGGATATGGCATATCTATTACGGTGTGGCGGGTTCTAACAATGAATTCAACATACTTAATCAATCTTTGTTGCTCAACGACGTATTACAAGGATACGCTCCATAGTGTAACTTCACTGTCAACGGTAACTCATATACAAAAGGATATTACCTTGCAGATGGTATATATCTTGAATGGGCTACAATGGTTATAAGTTTTTCACATCTAGATGACCCAAAAAAATGCAAGTTCAAAGAAAAAACAAGAGGCTGCAAGAAAGAACATCGAACGAGCTTTTGATGTCCTTCAGTCTCGTTGGGAAGTTGTACGAGGTCCGTCAAGATCTTGGCATATTAAAAACATAAAGGATATAATGTATGCATGCATCATATTGCACAATATGATTGTAGAGGATGAGAAAAATTCATTTGTTGATTGGTCGGATGATGTAGATCCTCCAATACGTGTTCATTAAGGACCAACACAAGAAATTCAATATTAAATACAAAGGAATTCTCAACTTCGCGATCACACAACACAACACAATCTTTGAAAAGATTTGTCCGGACATATATGGGAACGTTTTTCGCAAGAATGCAATCAAAATTAATGAGTCTCTTCGTTGCAAATTGTATTTTGTCATGATTAATTAAGTATAACTTTAGTACAAAAGCAAAATTGTATTCGAATTGATTTGTCCATGTAGTATAGATTATTCAAAAAGACTAAGAGCATCCGCAATGCAAAAACCAACAAAAGCTTTTTACTATTCTAAAAAGCTTTTGGTTGAGGTTTTTATGCATTGCATCAGAAGCTTTGTGAATAGCTTTTTACAAAGACTTGACAAACCTTAAGTCTTTGCTAAAAGCTTTCTCCTTTAATGCCTCAAATCATTAAATGCATTAAATGCATCAAGTCTTTAAAGACTTGATGCATTGCTAATGCTCTAATTAATGTATCGTGTAACTGAATAATTAATGTATTGTCCATTCTCTCGTTGCAATATTAAAAGTACTAGCTTAGAGACCCGTTGACACCGGGTTATTTTTTAAAGAAATAGATAAATGAGATGATAATAAAAGTAATAACGTAAATTTGTTAAATTTAAAATATGTGTGAGTCACAATCGATTTATAACCATCGCGTTGCCAATCTAAAATAGATTGACTCGAACATAAAATAATGTGTGATTTTATCAATTGAGTTGCTAACAAACCTTGTAACATTAAAAATAATGAACCATAGTATAATATAACGTGATTACACCAATGATACATACATGATACATCATGAACCTTGTTCAAAGACCTTCAAGTACTTCTTTATACACGACATTTGTTGTGGTTTTGGAGAGATTACCATCCTGATCACAAACGACAACCTTTAAACCCCGCTTGCTTTTTACTCTTGATACGGCAACGTACAATTGTCCATGTCTGAACACAGGACGGGGCAAGTACAAACCAACTTTAGAAAGCGATTGCCCTTGGATTTTGTTGATTGTCATGGCAAAGATACCGATATCGGATATTGTTTCGACAATCTTAAGAGGCAAACGCTTATCTGACGGAGTAATCCTCAACCTTAGAATAATCACCTTTTTCCAAGTTGGTTCCGTTAATGATATGCGCCTAAATAGAGGTTCTTGTTAATTTAAGTACTTGAAGTCTTGTACCATTACATAAACCATTTGATTGGTCTATGTTTCTTAACAACATAATCGGCACTCGAATTTTAAAGCAAGCATGTGGTTTGGAACACCGAGAACTTCAATCCATTTATAAATTCAAAGTAGAAAATAGATCGATCTATGACAAAGACCGCTGTTCACTTTTATCCACGTTGTCACAACTTAAGTAGACCATTTCTTCTCCCGAAATTTGGCCAATAAATGTTCATTTATAGTGTCGACTAACTCATTTGTGGGTGCCAAAATCGCTTTTCTTGGAAGTAGATTGATCGGTATGTTATCCAACATGTTTGGATAAGTAAAGTCAATAATAGATGGTATGGGGTCATTAGCAAGATCTATTAGAATATCTTCAACACATCTATCGAAACCTCTCCTTCGCTTGGTCCTCCAAGCTTGCCGCTCTCACATTCAATATCCATTGTAGGTGTTGTACAAAGTGATTATTTATGAAATGACACATCATTGAATTAATTGAATTTTAATGCACCGCTTCAATGGGCTTGTACAAAATCTTGTTTTATTATATAGTATAGCTTAAAGACCCTAGATTTACGGAGTTTTAGAAAATATGAAAATGTGATGATAAAAAATACAAAGGTAAACATGTTTCGTTAATATACGAAAAACAATGAGATATGTGAATTATTTGATAATTAATTTAGTTTACAACACTCTAGAATTATTCAACGTCAATGATTTGTCGATCCCATATTAATGTTGGTAAAAAAAAAAAAAAAATCAAAATGCTACTTTTTATCGGGAATAATCTGTATGTTATAATGAATGGTCTATAAAAGAGAAAAATATGTTGCACTTATTCTGAAATGTACCACAAATTATTCGAAGAAATTTAGTTACATTACGTTGTTCCAATAACCCGACTTTTGTATATATGAATTGTCATCATATGATTATGTATGATCATTGTATAGCTGCGAAGCAAATCCTCCCCCTGATGAAGTCATTTGCATCATCGCCGTTTGTTCACCTACCTACAAGATGTTCAATACAAAAGAAGGTCCATGATACCAATTCATGGAAACATAATAAACTAAAATAATACAAATATTACAAAATAAATAGTAAAAACCTTTACTCAAATTGATGATAAAGAACAATGTTTTGAAAACCGGGTTTATAATCGACCCGGTCGAGTCACCGGTCACCGGTCAACCGGTTCGACCACCGGTCAACCCGGTTTTCATTAAAAATATAAAAATTAACCGGTCAACCGGTTCGACCGACGGGTTAACCCGGGTCAACCGGTTCCACCACCGGGTCAACCCGGTTTTTATAAAAAAAATTTGAAAAAAGCCAAACCCGGCTGGGTTTCGAGAACCGGGTCACTCAAAACCCGCCGGGTCTAACCGGTTAACCCGCCCAGATCGATCCGGGTTTCAAAACATTGATGAAGAATCAAAGAATGTGGAATTAGAAAAATTATCACCTTTGTTGAAGTGTCGTTGTGTTTGTACTGTTATAAACCATCAAGTCAACGGGTTAAGGATGGTTATGAAGTCAACTGTGTTAAGGAAGGATATCTGAAGTCAACTTTGTTAGGAAGGAACATAGTGATTCCCTTGATCGATATTCTTTATGAGTTGGCGAGTCGCCATATGAAAGTGATCGTTGTCGGCTCATATATCATTTTACTTAAGATTATATATAACATATTGTAATCATATGTCAGTATACAATGAAAATAAATAAACGCCAAAGTAAAGTGTTTTAATAGCTTGTTTTTAGATCATATCAAATTCATAGAACAGTGCACTAACTAACCAAAGTTTTCACTTCCAAGATCGACATCGATTAAAGTTTTAATACTTTAATAGCGATGTACATAGCATCAAAGCCGGAAACTATGAAAAGAACATGTCTTTGTATAAAACACTAACAATGCATATTGGTGGCATGCCTCCCTGGATCAAAATACCTTCCATCAATTCCTCGGCTTTATTATGGCACGTAATGGATTGAGCCTATGTGTGGTAAGTCCGAGTGTATTGATATCTTCTTCAGTCTTATCTTTAAATCTTGTACAAAAGTATAGGCAACACAAGATGAACAATAGAACCTTTATTCAAACCTAAGCCACAATAGTCGGCTTAGATTAAGTTTACAATAGTATCCAAATGTTACAAGGTTAGATTAATGTCAATGAGACAATAATCATATGTATA
This sequence comes from Chrysanthemum lavandulifolium, assembly GCA_022545495.1. Taxonomy (NCBI): domain Eukaryota; kingdom Viridiplantae; phylum Streptophyta; class Magnoliopsida; order Asterales; family Asteraceae; genus Chrysanthemum; species Chrysanthemum lavandulifolium. The sequence continues at coordinate 211,986,925 of CM040246.1, forward strand.
CAAAGAAAAGACAAGATCAGTGAAATGATCAAAGAGAAGAGAAGAGTGTGTGAGAAATGACTGCACACCCAAGTGTATCTAACCCTAGAATAAAGGACTAATTAAATAGGGATTAAGTTACACTAAGACCCTCTAACGGCTATAATAATGAACTTCAAGAGAAACGATAAAATGAACTTCAAGAGAACAAGAGAGGCTTCAGCAGAAATGATAATCTTGGAACTATAAACCACTTATGCTTTGTCCATGTTAAACCCCCGTAATACGCCTCGCAAAGAACATAGCTTGAAAGCCATTAGCAATTGATAAAGTGACATGTTTGCCATGATTATTACCCCAAATTTTAACATTCCCCTTAACTGATGGGCAAACATATCAAACAATATCAATTTTTCACACAAAATTTATCTTGATAGACAGGAGGTTCTTTGTAAGAATGTCACGGTTTGGTTTGAAGATCCAATCTTTTCAAAGATTTATAACACCTCTAGCAATTTTTTCCCCGATGAAGTGAACATCGATTTCAAAGTGTTTTGATCTTTCATGAAAAATGTGGTTGAAGAAGTTGTAAAGCGATTTGTTATCACAAAAAGATTAACAGGAAGGTTGATATCAACTTTTAGATCTTTTAGGATTTTTGAATCTAAATGATTTCACAGCAGCGAGACATAGATCTATACTCGCCTTACATGGAAGATTTTGAAAGAGCGTTTTGTTTTTACTTTTCCATGAGATTAGACAATTATTAAAGAAAACACAATAACTCAGAATCGATTTCCGGTTTTCTTACATTTCGCCCAATCAAGATCACTATATCCTTCAAGATGATTTTCGAGTTCTTTGAAATTGTACCTTAGACCTTTTCCTGAGCTCCTTTTAGATACCTCGTAACATTGAGGGCACATTCCGGATGAGATTTCAAGGGAGAATGCATATATTGTGCCGCACAATGAACCGAGTATGAAATGTCGTCTTGTATGGGTGAGGTAGATAAGTTTCCCAAGAAGCTTCGATAACCAAATGATGTTGACAAGTAGGGGTCATCATCGGTGGGAATGTATGGAAGCACGAGTTGGGTTCCATAGGTGTGGACACAGTTTGCACCCAAGAAGCCCAAATTCTTTGAGGAGTTCAAGATGATTTTCTTTGGGAGACAGATGTCATTCCCGCTTTTAAAACCTCAATGCCAAGAAAATATTTTAGATTTCCCAAGTCTTTCATATGAAATTTTGTTTTAGAAACTCTTTGAATAGGTTTATCTCATCAACACAGCTTCAAGAAGAACAATATCATCCACATAAACAAGAAGAGTAATGAACTTGTCATTTCTGCTTTGGTGAACAAAGAATGATCATTAACAGATTGGACAAAGTTGTTTTCCTTTAAAACACCGACAAGTTTTTCATTCCATTTTCCGGGAGCTTGTTTTAGACCATATAGAGACTTAACAAGTTTCTGACTTTATTCTTATTGTTCTCATTACGAACCCCTTGGGATGGTCATATAGATATCCTCATCAAGATCTCCATACAGTGAAAGCATTATTAACATCAAGTTGAAAAAGGGGCCATTTGTTTTACTACTAAGGCAATAAGACATCCGACAAGAGACATTTTTACAACAGGAGAAAAAGTTTCATCATAGTCTATTCCTTCCTTTGGTTGTAGCCTTTAACAACTAGTCTAGCCTTGTATCTCTCAACTTCACCATTGGCTTTATATTTGATTTTGAATATCCATTTGTAGCCAATAGGAGTTCTATTAGAGGTAGATCGCTTATATCCCAAGCATGGTTTTCATTTAAGGCCTCAATTTCGAGTTCATAGCATCAACCCAATTACTATCATGGATAGCTTCTTCATAATGTAGGTTCAATACTTTTGTTAAGACTAGATGCAAAGCAATAATTATCTTTGTTAAGATTGGAGTAATTAACAACCTTTTCAACACCATATTTGACTTTTCCTTCTATAATAAAGTCATTAAGATTATCGGGCAACTTGGAAACTCGTTGACCTTCTAGCGTAGTGGTCGGCAAGCCTCTTTCTTGTTCAGCCAGAATCGGTGTTGTATCGCTAGGATCGAACCGCACGCAGAATGTGAATCATGTGATATGTTGCCCTCGTGGTGTGTATTATCATCTATAGATGTTGCAATCGGTTCGTCAATCCTAGTAGGATGACTTACCACCGTGCCATCATCATAGGATGTCACTCTCCTTCATCATTGGGACTTATTTGTGAGTCAAAGAAATTTTGTGATTTAAATCTTTTGGTACAAAGGTTTCAAAGAAAAGGTTTTGACACGTAATTTTTCATTTGAAGGGAAAACAGTTTCATAAAATTTGACATCTCCGAGTAATAGATATTTTTTGTATCAAGGCTCAAGAGTTTATAGCCTTTCTTCTCATTCGAGTAACCAATAAAGACACTTTTTCGCACCTACTACCAAATTTATCGAGATGTTGAGAATGGTGGCATAGCATAAGCAACCAAAGACTCTAAGGAGAGAGAGTGAAGGGTCATGCCCATACACAAGGAAGAACGGGACTTGCAGACAGAATCAAGAGGCAACCTGTTTATGACATAGGCAAGAAATAGAACACATTCGCACTAAAGATTTAGAGGTAATTCTCAAACATGAGGGATCTAGCTACATTAAGGAGATGCCTATGTTTCCTTTCTCGCAATACCATTTTGTTGTGGTGTATAGACACAAGAGGTTTGATGTAAAATCCTTTTCATGGAAAAATGTTGAAGTTTATTATTGACAAATTCATCCCATTATCACTTCTAAAGATTTTGACATTGTGTTCAAATTGATTTGATAGCATATGAGTAAAATTAACAATGGAAACATAAACATCATCCTTCCTTAAGCAAATAAACCCACACCGCTCGGAATAGTCATCAACAACAGTTAAAAAGTATTTGTAACCATCTCGCTAGTGACTTTATATGGTCCCCATACATCAAGATGGACAAGTTGACCAATTTTAGTTGATTTATGTTCACTTAGAGGAATGGTTCCCTGGTTTGTTTAGCTTTATTACAAGTATCACAGTAGATGATCGCTTTCGGATGTACCATCAAATTTAAGAGTGGGTTTAAGTATGTGTAAGACTTGGTCGGAGGATGACCGAGTCTTTGATGCCAAAGATTTTTTGAAACATGACAAACAAATATGCAGTTATTAGAGGTAATCTTACATGTAGAATCAATATCAAACATATATAACCCATTGTGTTGTTTACCAATCCCCACAATCCTTTTTTGATGTAAACTGGATATAACAATTAGATTCATTAAACCCGACAAAACATCTTATTATCTCTAGCAATTTTATGAACAGACAATGAAACTAACATTGTACTCGTGAACAACAAGTACATCAAAAGAGTTAGGTCATTATTGACCTTTAAATCACCAATTTTAGTAATTAAGGCTCGAGTACCGTTGGGATGTCCAACAATTAGACCAAGATTTGAAATGTTAACAACATTGATTAAGAATTTTCAACACACTCATGTGTTGATTTGCACCGTAATCAACAATCCAACCAAGACCGATGTTTCAGCTAAGGTTTTAGTGTTGTTGTTAAAAACTTGTTGAAGTTTATATTAAACTTGACACCGCCATTAAAGAAGGTTCCCGAGAAATTTTACCGCCAAGTTGGCATTAGCGATGACACATTGTTGTCATTGAGAGACTCATAAGTCTTGAGAGTCGTTCATTAGACAAGGAGACAGAGAGTTGCTAGCACTATTATCATGATATGATTAGTTTCAGCAGAAACATTGTTACCGAAAGGTTTACCATTAAAATTTCTCTTAACATATCCAAAGCAGGATATCCAACTATTTCATAACACCTATCAACAGATGACCGGGCTTTTGCAATTAGTACATTTGAGGTTCATATTTGGTCCTCGCTATTAGAGTCATACGGTGTTAAAACCAAACTTTGTTGTTAAGACCTCTTTTGTTATCAAAAATTTTCCTCCATCGAGGTTTTTGCATTAAAGGTCAGAGCATTGGGTTTAGCAAAGCTATTCCCGATGAAACATTCCTGTGAGATTCTTCTCCGCAGACAACAGAAGGCGCTTTTACATTAGGCAAAGGATCTGGTTAAAATATTGCTTCGATGGGAACATAGGAGTCATCAAGACCCATAAGAAATTGCATTAACTTGATTAGTTGATTGTGTTTTCAAAATGTTTTGCGACTTCACAAGTGCAGTGGAGGCAAGCTAATCATACAATCAAATTGTTTCCATAAAGAATTAAGATTGTTATAGTAGTCGACTAGAGAGGACCCACTTTGACTAAGAGAGTTTATATTCTTATGCGATTAAAATAGTTGAACCATCAACCTTGTCATAGGTATCTTTAAGATCATTCCACATTTCATAAGCGCTTTAGCATATATAGCACCAAAGAACAGTTCAGACTAAGAGAATTAAGAATCCAAGTAACTACAACAGAGTTACAAGTATCCCATTGATTAGCAAGACTAGGGTTCGAATCATCTCTTATGCAAGTACCATCAATAAACCCTAACTTATTATGGTTTCTTAAGGCAAAGGTCATGGCCATATTCCATATTTTATAATTTTCGCCCTGTGAGTTTGATAGAAATAATGGGAGTCCCATTAGTGTTATTAGGGTGTGGTACAAAGCATCCCCAAAGGATAAGCTTTTCTCGCTTGAACCACCACCACCGCAGATCACCAAAGAACCATAATAAAGACTAAAATAGATAGATAGATAAGACTATGAATATAAGAAACAACAAGCACCAAGCCTGTGGACTAGGGTGAACCAGAAAGCAGTATTCGTACTCACTCAAAGGTGGCGAGATCAAGATGTTAGTCTACCCGTTTGCACCCACTAAGACTTGGCACTTGTATGTTTGAAGAAGAGATAAGACTTAGACTTACAGAGAGATATGCACGGAAGAACAAATCACAATTACCCTAGATTCACTTAGTCTAGGACTAATTGTAAGTAGAAGATAACCCAAGGATTACGCCAGTAGCAATAACCCCAAACCACCAATATGTTGCCGAAGAGAATCAATGAGCCTGAAGCTCTGATACCATGTACAAAAGTATAGGCAACACAAGATGAACAATAGAACCTTTATTCAAACCTAAGCCACAATAGTCGGCTTAGATTAAGTTTACAATAGTATCCAAATGTTACAAGGTTAGATTAATGTCAATGAGACAATAATCATATGTATACAAAGAAAAGACAAGATCGGTGAAATGATCAAGAGAAGAGAAGAGTGTGAGAAATGACTGCACACCCAAGTGTATCTAACCCTAGGATAAAGGACTAATTAAATAGGGATTAAGTTACACTAAGACCCTCTAACAGCTATAATAATGAACTTCAGAGAAACGATAAAATGAACTTCAAATAGAACAAGAGAGGCTTCAGCAGAAATGATAATCTTGGAACTATAAACCACTTATGCTTTGTCCATGTTAAACCCCATGTCGCTCTGCAAAGAACATAGCTTGAAAGCCATTAGCAATTGATAAAGTGACATGTTTGCCATGATTATTACCCCAAATTTTAACAAATCTCCACTCAAACTCTTGCACCATTCTTCCTATTCCTAAGCAAGAAATCAACATTGCTTGAAGAGAACAGCACACACCCTTTTTCCTCCTCCAAATGCCATTGTTCTTTGCATATCAATGGTTTCATTTTCCTTCATAAACCTATCATGATTATACTATTCGTGATTTTCCCACATTCTTCTCTATGTTACATCCATATATGTTTACCGCTAATCGCGAAAGAATATCGTAACTTGTTATGATTTACGACTAAGTTACCTTGTATTATGTATGAAAGGAAGAATCACAAAATACGTAAAGAAACATAGAGATGATTAGTGTAAATTGTGTAACTTTATAAAGGAACACAACCTCGGCCCAAAGGACATGGTACCCTCCTAATATCAGTATCTTCATGTACATGTCTTAATGGAATTATTGGAACAGGACTGTGATAATTTAAAATAAGTATATTAGAATTTAGTCATACATACATTTTCACTACGAACCTGAGCATTTGGTCCTAACATGGCGGTGAGTAAATGGCGTTTGACAGTCCTGTGATAATCATTGTTACCATTTCCTAAAAAATTTATGAAAGAGAACACTGTTAAAAACGTACAATATGTTAGTCTCAACAACAACTTGTTTTCTGAAGGTGTTATAAATGAGTTAAGAACAAGATTGGTGGATTAGATCGATCCTCTAGCAATTTTTTTGATTTATGGGTTGGTCTATATATTTTGAAATGGTTTATAAATATAGGTAATTAATCTACTTATTCACGTGTTGGGTTATAGTTTCAAATCGACTAAGTTAATGATGACGTTTTCAAATTCTTTTTATCGAAATTTTAAAGTATAAAAAGTAGTAGGTGAAGTTAGCATCTCCAATACAAGGCTTTTGTAATTCTGTTTAGTATTTGTTAAAGATTTTCAAAAGACTTTGTAGCCTTGTACTGTAAGTATCAATATAGGCAGTGCATTAAAAATTCAATTAATTCGATGGGTAAATATTGGGCCCAATACATCAAAATGGGTTAGAACTTGACCCATTCATTCACACGGGTAAAAATCTGATCCAATAATCAAAATGGGCTAAGAAAAGAAGTTCAAGAACCATTAAGCATACTATCATGCGAACATCCCACGATGAACAGGTCTTGTAACATGATGCAGTGGAATCAAATCAGCATGCTCAGTTCCCAACACGACTTATCTGCATTTTCAGATGCCCTTTAGACCAAGATCTTTAACCTTGCTCAGAACAAACAACACCATATATCATACAACATTATTTCATATTCAAGAACGGTGTTTGGCAATGCGTTTTGACAATGAATATAGGGTACAAAGTAATCACAATCCGACAATTAGATGTAAAAATGCTGTTTGCAAAATATAGTGTTTGAATGTGTAATTGTGTTTCTAATGCTTGAAGTCGTGATAAAGGCATGTATAATTTAGAATGCAAAATATGGTTGACGTGTTGAAATGTTAGAATTAGAAATTCCAGTATTAAAGAGTCGGTCACCTCAAGTATATGTAATCGTTAAAGCTCGTAGTCGTAGTTCATTTATGTTAAGTAGCATTTAGTTAAGTAACACCGTGGAGGACTGGACGGGTCTTTACCCACCTGTATGCCCGATCCAGCCCGATGTGTGGCGCTTTATGTAAGACTATAAATACTCTACCTCCCAAGGTAGAGAGTTGGAGCTCATAATAATATCTTTCACTTTCTCACTAAGTTCCCTAAACCTCTAACTTTCTCTCTAGAATTCCATCTATATGCTACTTTGTGTTATGGTTTGATGTATGTGAAAAGTTATATCTTACAATTGGTATCAAGAGCCATGGTTAGATCATATCTTGCACATCTTTGGATTTCTAGTGGTTTTAGGTGGCTTTTGAGTTTGAAAAGTTTAGAGGTTTTGCATCATTTGGTTGATTTCTTGTGTTAAAGTTTGAATTTTGTTAGTACTTTTATGTTTAGAATCATCACAAGTGTTTAGGTTTTCATTTGGTGCTTGAATCATCTTGGTTGGGTTGTTTTTGGATTGAAAAGTGATTTTATGAGTTTTTTCATGCTAGCGACTTAACACACGGATCTCTTTCTTCGTAGCGACTTGCTTCACAAATTTCTAGCGAGTTACGCTTTGGAGCTAGCGACTTAGATCTAGCGAGTTACAAGACAAGTAGTGGATTCTCCACTCACGGCAATGACAGTGGTAGCGACTTGGTGCAGTAGCGAGTTGCTCTTTAGCGACTTGTATCTTTAGCAACTTGAGTAGCGAATTGCTGCTAAAATTTTGCTAGCGACTTGAGTCTTAGCGAGTTACTACTTAGCGACTTGCATTGTTCTAGCGACTTGGGACTCTAGCGACTTAGTGGTGTAGCGAATTAAGTGTTAGCGACTTGGTGCAGTATTTTCTAGCGACTTGGGAGTGTAGCGAATTAGGTGACTTAGCGACTTGGTTCAAGGGTTATAGCGACTTGGTTGATTTTTACGAAGAGGTTTGACCAAAGTTGACTTTTTACTTCAAAACTTCAAACGGCCATAACTTTTGATCCAGAATCTGCTTTCAATGAAATACCGCCAAAACGACCGAACGACACGAATATTGTGAAGTTTCACATACGATGTCGTGAAACTAATTTTCGAGGCCCAAATCCCTCCGAAAGGAAGTTATTGAGCTTTTAAGTTTTAGACCTAAAATTCTCCGTAAAAGCGTGCATCAACCAATCCTAATCTCAACCAATCAACATTTCACCTTTCCTACGAACAATCTAAAGTCCTATCACATAATCGTCTTTCATTGTATCATTTCATCGGTCATCTTAACACCTCCACGGGTCATTGCTTAACGGTTTCGCCTTGATTTTAGTAAAATCCCGCGAAGATTCTATTTCTCGTTTAAATCATAGCGTGTAAAATCCCGTGTATCCTTCCACATCATGTCTTACTCATCGACCCGGTGATTTCGAAGTGCTTAAACCGTATGATGTTGTGGACAACAATGATAATGTATGCTACAATCGAACGATTAAAGATGATTGAATTAAGCAATGAGGATGTGAGATCTCCGTGTTCGTAATCTAATGAGAGAGAATTGCACCACCAAGCTACGTATGCCATGCAAATGAAATGCGAGATTGAGCCCTATCAACTACTTCATCCGCACCTCATACAGCTTGTTATCCATAGTGGGATCGAACATGTAGTGCTCTTTTCCGCAGACTTACCTACATTGACAAGAAGCTTGTCGTTGAACTTAGAGCATTTAAAGTCGCAACTTACCAATGAAGAAGTTCAAAAGATGGCTCGGCACTCTTCAAGTAATCTACAAACAATTTCACCATTCATCGCTGGGGAATATTCAAAGATTACGATCAACACTTGACTGAATTTCCTTCAAAAACATACCGGAATGGAAATTGTGAATTCATTGAGACACTTATCCAACTCATGGATAATGTGAAAAAGTACATTGAGGAAACCGCACAAAAGGATGAAAAAGTGAATGAGTGTCAGTGCGGTTGAGAGATTGTTGTGATAAGTTGGGTAATCTATCCGTGGAAGAATCGTGTGTTGGTGAATGCGTAATGTTAGAAAACAAATAATGATGAGTCGGACAATGCTAAAATAGAATCTTCATGCTCATGTTCACAAGAGAGAGGTGTGCACCACAACCCGCAAGCTAATGCAAAGGAACGCTCCATGGAAGCTTCGGATGTACCCAAGATAGAGATGCACCGCCACAACTCGTAACGTTAATGCAGAGGAAAGTTGCATGAAAGTTTCGCAGTACCTAGGTATGCATCTTCTTCTCAAAATGATGATTATGAATTGCATGAGTACACCGCATTTGTGCTCGATGATTCCTTGACCATCGAACTCAATACCTATAAGGATCAAGTTGCCATATACTAACAGTGTTAAGTTTGAACTTACCACTCGTGAGCGTGAGATGGATATCCAAATACGCACAATTATTAGAAAAAGTAATTTTAGAGAAGAAGTATTAAAACAAGAGTTAAACTCCTTACAAGAAAAGCTTTCCAAACTCGCTAAGCAAAACACGAACTTCAAGAAAATGTTAAAATGCTTAAGCAAGAATTCAAGGCTAAGGAATCAAAACTTTTGAATGATTTTTCCAATCTAAAACTTTGAAAACAAGCTTGAAAATAAGTTATACGTACAAGGAATACCATTCAAACCGCTCACATGATCACTAAGCATCGAGTCTTAAGCGATAAGCATAGCATTCCCCTGTTGAGGAACCAAATCCAGAGGTAATTAAAAAGGCTAGAAATGCTCATAAGGTGCTCTATGATGGTAATGAAATCCTTAAGCCTAGGCGTAAACCTAGCTACGTTGAGTGCAATCGAGGAAGATAAGAAACTGATGAAGTCACTAGGAGAAAATGAGTAAGAAGTTAGAAGATCCCGAGTGTAAAAAGAATAACATAACGATCAAACCCCATAATTACACTAAAGAAAATTGGATCTCCTTGAACAAGTTTAAGCCTCAGACTCTATTAACCCCCGAACAAGTGTTACGGAAAAGGATATGGAAATGCAAAAAGTCGAAAATCTTGTTGAAAAGAATCCCCTTTGTAGGAAGCGCCTAAAGCAACTGTGTATCCTCCTAATATACCAATGCACTTAGTTCCTAGATCTATTGCCACTAAAAGCAAGACCTTAATCACCAATATGTTATTCTTCAACTATTTGTCGATTTTGAGAAAACTTGTAAGAAAAGGATCACACCCATGGGATAAGCGAAGGGAAAGGGGTTTTGAGCAAACAAAGAATGCTATCTAACGAGGTCATGCCTTTCTTTAAACTACTAAAAGATCATTTTGAGAGTCTTAAAAGGGATAAAATCGGATATTAAAGAAATGGAAAAGGAATTTGATGCAATGATAGTTGAGGTTAGTGATTATGAGCGAGAATTAAAATATAATAAGATTGAGAGGAATAACTTGCATACCTTGAATGAGAATCTTATTTCAGAATGTAATACTCAAGATGTGTTTTACACTCGCTACTTAATTGTTCCATTAATGCTTCTCAATTTCATGAATTATCGTTGCTCGAAAGTCTCCCATGATCGTGTCATTGAGCTTGAAAAACTAATTCTAAATTGCATGAGAAAATTGAACAGGATGATCATGATAACCGGTGAAACAGTTTTCTAAATTGGAAGTTGAGCATCTTGCTTTGCAATTAAAATATCAACATCTAAAAGAAAATGTTAAAACCTCAAATATCAAGACATCCTTGGATGCTCCCGAATTTGATGCGCTTTTGAAATTAGCAAACGTGATGAGCAGTTCGAGCTCATTGTAACACGATCGAAGATTGAGAACCCAAGTCTCACAACCGAAAGGTGAAAAGAAGGATGCGATTGGTTCCTATATGCCTCCACCTTTAGATTCTCGAATTTCCAACTTCAAAGCATTATTGATAACTTGCAAAAGGAAAATGATTGTTTTAAAGCTAAAATTTCAAAGGTTAATGATCAAAACAAAGAGTTATGTGATTCATTTAAAGTTAATCATGATAAACAAATTGAAAGGATAACTTCTTTACTTAACGATATTGAGAATCAAGCGTGAGGTGAAAGGAAAGTTGCCAATCCCCAACCGCAAATACTGCTCCTAAGGTTTCGATTGTGATAAATATGCTATCGATATGTTATATATTCCTCCGCCCATTAGGAATAATGAACTTGCACATAAAGCATATCTCTCATACCTTAAGGAAAGTTTGAAGGTCTCCGTGAGATTGTTGAAGATGAAAGATTAGAAAAACCTTTGATAGTACTATAGCCTATGCCCCGCATGGATGCCAAACGATCTCGTGAACTCTTAGAGTATGTAATTGTCACAAGTCCGAAATCTAACAATAGGCGAGATAGAATAGTTGTGCCTTTTCTATGCCTAAAGCCAAGCATGTGACCCTTGATATGCCTTGTTCCATGTCGAAATTCAAGCAAGCAACCTTTGATGTGCCTCCTAGAATTTCGATCCTAGCACTTCTAGACCGAGAATGCGTAGTAGTGAAGCCATGTAATGTTCCCATCGTTATTTCTATGATGTTAAGGTTGACACTAAAGAAGCGGTCAAAACCTAGAATGCAAAGAAGGATAGGATTACGTAAACTAAAAGTGATCATGATAAGGAAGTAAAAGAACACCATAGGGACAAGAAGTTTGATTTGAACAAAAGAATCGTGTTAGTTCTAGTATTAGCTCTAAGCTATCGAAATTAATTGAGGCCTTATGTCGTCTCGCAAAACATGTAAAAATGTTTATTTTCGGTAATCATGATAAATGTGATGTGTTATTTCCGAGATCTAAGAATCATACCCCGCTTAAGAAAGTTTGGAAAGAAAACAGTTAAGCAATCACGAAACCTACAGGAAGGTTTTACCAATGTAGGATTTCAAAGTGGAAGCCAACAGTCGAATGTTCACGAATGGCAAACCTTGCTCTTTAACTAGATCCACTATGCCGAGAATAGTACTGTTAAGGTTTGGAAGCCAACTGGTAGAATAATCCCATTAAGCACAAAATGTCATTTGACTAAGTCCGATGCCTCTACTAGTTCACTCCTAGGGATAATGCCATTGCATCTAGGGTTTCTCACGATTCAAAGACCTGTTGTGTAACCAAAGGAACCCATCAACACGCTGGGATCCAATGTTTCCAATTCTGTGTCATTCGTTGTCCAAAGCAGGTCGTATAAATCGTCCCTTGGTATTTGGATTCGCGGCTCTAAACATATGATTGGGCTCTTAACAATGACGCCTGCTCACATCAGTTCAGCCTCGTACTTAAAGAAAAGAAAAGTGTGCGTTTCAAGGCGCTTTATCTTTGAAAGAAGAGAAATCTTCTTATGACGCCCTGCTCACATCACTTCAGCCCCTGCTCCATAGAAAAGAAAAGTGTACGCCTTCCGTAAGCTTTATCTTTCGCTAATGAGAAATTCTCTCATGAATGGCCATACTCATCTACATTCTTCATCAACAAGCTTCATGTTTTCCACGCTCATTCAGTCATCAAGTGGATCTACGCTCATTAGTGTATACCTTATTCACTTGTTAAATCAAAATGGCAACTCGATGCAACTTTTGAGGGGAGAAGAGTGAATATACTACATGATGATGGATGTTTGAATAATGGTTATACGACTTAATTTTGATGATGATGAGTGTATATTCTTTTGATGAAGAATGAATATACTAAGGATAACTGGATTCAGTGTTTTGATTTTGATGACTCTCCTCCAACGCCTAATGCTTCACTTACTAAGGATAAATGGAATCAATGTTTGGGATTCATTGTTTTCAAAGATATGTTTGATGTGTACTTTCAACCTCCGACGAAGGTTGATCATCCAACTCAAGCTCATGCTCCGGTTTCTATTGACTCAACTGGTTCACCATCTAAGAAGTACTTCTTGGAATTCTCAAGAAACCTTATCTCCGCTATTTCACAAGGCGCTTATAATGACTATCATGATATTGTAAGTTGCACTATTGAATAATGATCCGCTCTTTGGTATTCGTGCCAAATCTTCATGGATTGTTGTTCATGGATAATGATCCGCTTTTGGTATTCCTTTGCCAAATCTTTACGGATTATTGTTCCTCTATTGTGCACGCTATAAATCAACCACATGAACATTAAGGAAAATGACTACCTCATTCGCTCGAAGACATTTGTGGTGAATCTTCCGATCGCCTCTACATGTATACCTTTAGGAAGAATGCATTAATGTCGAGATATCATTTGTTCGGTTCATTCGGTGGATCGACGCACATCCGATTGTATGCTTATTCACGTGTTGGGCATTTGACAAGCCGATTACTTCGAGTTAATCAATTATCACTTATTTGAGATTGAAGTTAAAATTCACAAAGGCGAGCTTAAGATGCAAATGCATGGAATTCTTCTTCGTTTCAAGTTTGGTATATCGTTTTCTTTATCGATGGTCACTTCAAATTGTCTACAGATGGGTTGATAAAGATAGTCGAGAGAGTTTCTATCGCAGTTGGTCCTATGGCTCTGGACACTCCACTGTGGACCCGCACTTCAAAACAGCCCCATTGGTTCATCCCTTGTTCCAAACTCTTCTCATGAAACTCCATATGTACCTCCATCCGAAGATGATGTAAAGAAATTGTTTGATCCTATGTTTGATGAATGATGATTCAATTACTAATGAGGTGCCGATCCCTACACAGAGGTTGCTCATATTCCAGTTGAATGAAGTCAATCCTTGGCCTCAATATCTTTAAGCCAAGAAGCTGCCGATCCTTCGCCTCATCAACAAATCATCATTCTTCAAATGTACATCATGGAAATGCTTCGCAACAATGATGAAGTTAATCCCTTGCTACTCCCCGAAGATGCTCCATTTGAAAACATATTTGCTACTCTCAATCATCATCGAACCATCTTCTTCGTGGAGACATCGACTCGCCTACCCGGCCCTCAACAATGCCCACATGAACACCTAACAAAATGGACTCACGATCACCCTTAGACAACATCATTCCTCTCGTCCTGTATCAACACGGAAACAACTTGCAACCGATGCCTTATGGTGTTTCTTCAACTCCATACTATCTAAGATCGAACCAAAAGATGTTAAAACCGCCATGAATGAAGACAATGGTTCAATGCCATGCAAGATGAAATTCATGAGTTTGATCGACTTGATGTACGGGAGTTAGTACCCTCCAGACCGTGCTATGATTATATCTCTCAAATGGATCTTCAAAGTAAAACTTGATGAGCATGGTGATGTGTTGAAAACAAGGCTCGATTAGTTGCTAAAGGATATCGTCAAGAGGAGGGTATAGACTTTGAAGAATCTTTTGCTCTCGCTGCTCGAATCGAGGCAATCGTAATCTTCCGCTAACGTCGCTAGTAAGAACATGGTAGTTTATCGATGGATGAAGACGGCATTTCGAATCGGATATCTTAAAGAAGTCGCCTCACGCCACCAACCCGAAGGATTTGTGAATCAAGAGCATCCTACTCACGCTTATCGTTTGAAGAAGGCTCTTACTTGCTTAAAGCAAGCCCCAAGGGCATGGTATGATACATCACAAAGTTTCTTCTATCAACCGGATTCATCAAAGGAGCATTTGATCCTACATTGTTCACTGTGAAGTCAGCAAACATTTAACTCATGTTCAAATTTATGTTGATGATATCATTTTTGCCTCGACCAACCCAATTGAATGTGATCGTTTTCTAATGAAATGAGTTCAAAGTTTCAAATGTCAATGATGGACAAATGTCATTTTTCTCGATTACAAATTTCACAAAGTCCCGGAGGCATTTTCATAAATCAATCTAAATATGCAATGAGATTTTAAAGAAATTTGGATTTGATTCAAGTGACCTCGCTGACACCCCATGATTGATCGAACCAAACTAGATGAGGACCACTCGTGGATCATGATTGACCAAACGAAATATCGTAGTATGATCGATCCTTGATGTACCTCACGGCTAGTAGACCGACATCTTGTTCACCGCTTGCATGTGTGCTAGATACCAAATAAGCCTACTAAAAAGCACCTTGAAGCGCTTAAA